>JAGFNX010000375.1:0-66493 GCA_017657125.1 Scopulariopsis brevicaulis
GCCTACTTAAGGCCACTCCTCCACCTTTTCGCTCAACCTGTCCACTCCTATTTTACTCTCAATTCCGTCAACCGCTTCCTAGACCCGCCACCCCAGTTTATCCCACTTCATCATTGGTAGCGCCTCAATCTGGTTAGGGATGCCCCAAGCGATCATGGCTACTCAGTCAATCGTCAACCTGGCCGACCGCGAAGCGGCGTGCCAGTTGCTTTGTGAGCCACCTCCTCCTTTCCCTCTATTTCCCCTAATTACCTACTTGAGCTAACTGTTTAGCGTTATCCCAGCATCCTACGACTAGCCCAGGGTCTGCTTTAACGCAACGCGAGACCTCCAGCAAACGCAGCACTTCCCAAAATAATTCATCTTCTGAACTCGTGGATTTAACCGGAAATGGCGATAGTACTGAGGACTTAAGTCACGATACCGCAACGTCGACTACAAAGCAGGAACCCCGAGCACAACCACTCTCAAATCAACAAAGGCTTTCTATCGAAGTAGAGCTTGTACGGTGTACTCTTGTGGAAGTCTGGCCCAAGGAGATTGAAATTGATCCACGACCTGTTGGGTATGTGACGGAAGTGAAAGTTAGATGGAGGAACGGTTCGGTGGTGTTGTCCCTTGATCAGTCGAGGACAGTGTTTCGGGGGCAGGTTAAAGGAGGAGTTTTCACTATCACGAAGGGAGAAGTAGACTACGCAGAGCCATACTCTCGGTTATATGGGCTTCTTCGCCCTGACGGTGTCGATTTGGTAACGTATGTACGGACTATTCGGGGTGATCTAGATCGTGTACTACTTTAGTTATGATTTACCCTCTAGAACGATATTTTTCTGCCGTACTAGTGTTTCTGTATGGTATGCCATGACCCGCGGTCTTCTCCTCCTCTAGGAGCACCACATCCTCGTTTATGCCGTCATAGGGGTAAGGATCCTCGCCCTAGTGGCTTTCCTAGTTTTCTGGTGTGATACTGGCAAGCACGGACGAACCCCGCGAATGGCTATGGGGCGCGTTCGGTATAGGCCCCGGCGCAATATCTATCTTCTCGCGATATGCCCGGTCTAAGCAGAGCACGGCGAGACGACGCCTACTTATAGTAACAGTAGTCAACGGCATCTGCTTTGCGGTTTCTGTGCTCCTGACCATACTATCGGCACTCTCAATACGCACAGCCGCGTCATTCGCTGTTCAATGCACTCTGTCAATGGCCACCATCTTCGTCCAGATCATCTTACCGTGGGTGGGAGAGATCCGGAAGCGCCTTGAGAAGCTCGGCGCCAGCCGGCTCTTCTTCGCCAAGCATGCCCTCAGCAAGAGGGCCCTACCGGACGCGGAGTCTAAGACGCAGAACGCAGATCCACAGGAGTCGGGTTCCCGACCTCTCGCAGCATCGCAGGCTTTGGACGGGCCCGATGGATCTATGCTCGACAGCGTCGAGGAGTCAACCGGGAGATCTAGAGAGAACAAGGAGATGGCAGACTTAGTTTAGGTCGATAATTCTACTCGACACCGCTGCGTTTTTCACATGGCCTCGACGATCTTGAAGCGAGATAGATACGAGTCCTTTCATTGCGGATTTTCCTATAAAGCGGTTTTAATTTGTTATGAATGCAGAGAAGAAGCAAGATTACACGCATGTGGTTTCGCCTCTCCGCTGTTACAAACACGAGTTCCTCCCACGGCGGGAACCATCGGTGCCCCCTCTTATACTTTCATCCCGTACAGGGCAGCGAATCGTGCATTTCGCTCCCTGCAACAACCTCCCTCCACGTCCCACCCCTGCATTCACTTGGCTGGGTTCGGACCGTCTTGTTCCCGTACTGGACGAATCTAGCCAAGATCTCCTTCCTGGCGAGCTTTCCTTCATATGCTTTCCAGATTGGGTATATCTAGTACCCCTATTTCCCTCTAGTAAGCTTCCCCCTAAGCTTAAATTTAAAAGGTTTATATGCTGGAAATACCACTGGCTATTTTCCACCTTACACATCACTACTTATTTTCTAGACCTAGGGTTTGCTTTAGGATCTTTCTCCCCCTATATAACCTCCACCTAACCTAGGCGAATCCTCCTACGTCAAGTTCCATTGGAAAATGTCAGACCATACATCCCAGCTAGATTCATCTTTCCAAAACGCGTGTTCTCCTCCCTCCGACGGGCAAGCCTCCGTGCCCTTTGCGGGCGCTATTCACCCTCGGTCGACCAAACCACCGAGAATAAAGACCGCTCGGACACACAAGGTATGTCTAACCGCCCCGGGGTCGCCAAGGCCAGAGCTAACCTATGTATAGGCCTGCAAGGAATGTCGAGCTCACAAAGTAAAATGCTACGGGAAAGACCCGTGCGTGAGGTGCGAAGTACAGGGACTGAAGTGCGAGTATAAAGTCAAGAGGGCATTGTAAGTACGTCCGACTGCCGGTTTTCGCAGAGAGAGTTAACAGTCCAAAGCCGTCTCATGGGGCCCCAAGGTACACAACCTGCCCACCCCCGGTGGTCCAACTGCCCGGAAACCATCTTATCTCACCAGTTGGATGAGCTCCCACATCCGGAGACCATGACGCCGTCCGCTCAGCAGGAAGAGACCCGGCATCCAGGGTTGATGGCGCCTTCTGTTCAGCCCTCATTGTCAGAGGAATCCCAACGCCCAGGGACAATGCAGCCCCCCCCATCCCCGTCCGCGAAGAGCAGCGCTACGCCTGACCGTAACTTGGCCGTAGTCTACCCGAGGTACCCCGGCCAGGACTCGCCGGCACCCGGACCGACAGCATTAGCCCAACAAACAACGGCGATTGGCAGCGCCCAGCCTCCGTTGTTTGCCATCTTAGACCTAGCACCCCAAGGCTGCGTCTCCTTTCCCTGGGAGAATGCCTACGGCTTCTTCCGCCTCATGAAGCTGACAGATATGGCCACGTCATCGGTCCTTTGGCAGCAGGAACGACGAGAGGAGCAGAAGACTACGAAGTGCATTACCTTATGGACGGCTCCTCAAGAGGATGCCTGGATTCACGTTCGCTTCCGCTCACCTAAAGAGCTCTTTGAGATATTCGGCCCCTTCGAGCTGCCGCCAGCCGACTCGACTCAGGTTTTTTCTAACTTCGATTGGCAGGCTCTCCAGAAGAATCACTTTCTCGCACAGTTAGTCGCGACCAGTCAGCTTCGACAGCGGGAGGAGCAGGAACGCAAGGCTCAAACGCATGGTGTACAGATCAGAGCGGCTGGGGACCGCCAGGAATTTTCTCTCGCCCTTTGCGTTGGAAGAGAATGTGCTTTTGAAATTCGTCGCTGCTTGGCGCCATCATTGGCGTAGTGGATATGGAAGAGGCAAGGGTATTAGAAATGCGACATTAAGCGATAAGAACCCAGATCTACAGGAGTCGGGTTCCCAACCTCTCGCAGCATCGCAGGCTCCGGACGGATGCGATGGATCTATGTCCGACAGCGCAGAGGAGACAACCGGGGTATCTAGAGGGAACGGAGATGGCAGGCATAGTTTAGGTTTAGCTCGATGAATCCACTCGTCCGCGCTACTGCCGCAGGAAAACCGCGCGTGCGCTCGCGAGACCCCGTAGCGTAAACTCGGTGGTATGTGACGAAAGGTTATCATCCGTGCGAGCACCGGCATTTCGCCAATTGAATATCAGAAAGGGAATTTTGCAGACAGCATATATTTCCATATGCGTAGATAGCTCGCCGGAAAATCTGGATATATACTTTCCATGGTCCCTTCCCAGCTGTCTCTGGCTCCAAAATGATTGTCCAAAAGGTAGGTGCCTCCCTCTGCCGAGGTCGTTGTGCTCCTTGATGTAGCGGACTTGGACCCCCTGCGAAAATTGTTAGGGACCTTAGTCGATAAGAGGACCATTGGCGCGTAACGAACCTTCGTAAGCGAATCCGGAGTATTACAGGCACGGAGATGAGTAAAATCGCCGCTCAGGCGGAGCGGAGCGGG
Organism: Scopulariopsis brevicaulis; assembly: GCA_017657125.1. NCBI lineage: Eukaryota > Fungi > Ascomycota > Sordariomycetes > Microascales > Microascaceae > Scopulariopsis > Scopulariopsis brevicaulis. Next base: position 3,945 of record JAGFNX010000375.1, read on the forward strand.
GATCGGAACTGTTCAAAGCGCTCACCCGGATTCTCGGTTGGCATCACATGCCCTTTGAGTTGGAACATCATAGCGGTTCAGCAGCGGTTTCAAAATAATCAGGTCGGAAGCACGGTCATCGGTAGCGCCAGCCCTTTCGAGGCCGTCTTGTGGTGCCCGAGCTGGAGTGACTTCGGGGGCGATAGACGATCGCCCCTCCACATGCTTTCGCCACTGCCACTGGCCATAAACCTCCTGTAGCGCACCGTTTAGAGCGGATGATAAACCAGGAAAAGAATTGCTGCTATATCCGTCGATAAGGGGGGTTAGGCGGTTAAGAATAATTCCCGGGCCGTCCGTCGTGAGGAAATGGACGAACTCGTCTAAGTCTTGGGAGTCTGGCTCAAGATGTACTGACGTAGGCCGCTGTCTCCCAGGGAAAAGGATGTCGAACACTTCGTACCACTGCTCCTCTGTAGTCTTCTTATGATCCGCGCGGCTGCGGAGCTGGATTGTTTGTTCCTCCGTTACCGCGTCCGGAGGGGTATATGGCTGGAGTTCACAGCTGGTAGACCGAACGTGTTCGCGCAGATGATCTTCGGTCTGAAAAACTTCATTGCATCTTTGACAGTGCGGCGGCATTTGGTGGACTCTCGCAATGTGTTGTTTGACATAGCTCATCTTCGTCAGCTGATGACGTCGACACTTTGGATGCTGGGAGGGATTGTTCTTAAGGAACGGGCAGGCAAGGTTCATCAGCTGCGTGCGTGGCCGCTTTCGTGGGCCCGACAGATCGAGGTCAGCGGACATGACGTTCGATTGGGGCTGAAACCTCGTCACTGGGTCTAACTGATGTGTGCATAGCGCCTGATCGTCAGTGTGAAGAAGACGAGCAACCAGGAGAGCAAGAGTAAAGTCTTCGATTCCTCTCTTAGTGACCAAGCTTAAATAGTGGTGCTGTTTGCTGGCCGCGCTGCGGGCCAGTAACTTACATACTTGGGCAAGTTCTCTGCGCCTTCCTTCAAGTGGCGCGGCCTAGCCTCCTTCGGTCTGGTATTGCAGCTGGCCTGGACCGGGGTGTTGCGGAAAAACGCGCGTGCCGACGGGCCCACACGCTTGCCCTCAGCGTGCGCGCACAGGGAGGTTCGCGCAGTTGGGGCTGCGGTTTGGCGTGTCCAAGTCGGAAGACGGGCTATGTCGTTGATTCCGCCTGCCACCAATGAGCGGAGAGGAGCTCGGGAGGACCCCTGTCGTCCGAATCGGTGGGAGGGTGGGGTGCGCACTCTCAACTGGGCTGCGCACGACCCCACCTCTGCCGGTCGTTGGCCGTCTGCGGCACGCCCCGTGTACTCACCATCGCGTATCCCGAGCACACCTCCCCGGCCTCTTGGTCGTCCTGCATTAGGGGCGTGTGCATAGCCCCGGGACGGTAGCCAGCGTTAGCGCATGGATTCCCCCTAGCCATACCGCAGGTAATCACAGAAGGAGTCGATAATAGCTGCTTGATCCTTGCAATTTCTGCAGATTTCCCTGCTAGTTCCATGGGATGGCTTCTGCGAAATATTATAAAGAGCTGGAACGTAGTCTGGAAGGCTGCTCTTGAGCTCTCTTACCTCTAGTCAGCAACTCCGCGGGCAAGGCAACCTACGACCCGAGCGCGGCACCGTCAACCTCGAACGGCCTCTTGACACTGCTCCGACCCGCAAGGGGAAGCGACCAGATCATCCACCGGAGGGTTAAGCACTCCCTGGTCTTCGTCAGCAGCTGTGCCTATCGCCTCTTCCCTAAAATCAATTTCTCTCCTTTTTTTCGCATTACAATGGTGGGGTATGACTTTATATACGTGCTCGAAACAGAAGGTTAGGACTCCTACATTTACGACCCTATATATACTAACTAGATATCAGTCCAGACCCTGAGTCGGAAACTCCTCGCCGAAAATTACTCATGGATGTTCCAATGCTCACTTGGCAGCCTGAGAGGCCAGAAGGAAGACCAAGGGGGTGGAGAGGAGGCTTGCGATTACATTAAAAAAAGAAGCAAATGGAACGTTGCTGAGACTGTGCATGTTTTTGGAAGGATTCTTCCTTCTTTGTCGAGATATCCTCCTCCATGTCGAACGTGCGATGCGCTTAAAGGTACGCTGTATATAGATACTGTGATCCGACGCGTCCGCTGGTCATCCGAGCTGGAGCAAAGGAACTCGGAGATAGAAGAGGCCGACCAGCGTGCCACTTCAATTTCCCTCTTTGGCGTAGAACGGAATTGAATCTCAAAAGTTGTCTACTCCAGGGCGACGTCTCACAAAGTGAACTTCATATCTCCCCACACAAACATCTCGGCCGTGGCCTCGTTGTTCAGGTACTCCCCTCGTCTATGATCTCGGCGCGCGACCTGGGAATGCACCCAGAGGTGCCAGCCAAGATCTCCGTCTCCCCGGTACCGTACATGCCTATGAAACGTAGCTGCTCTCAATTGGTCGAGGTGAGAAGTGTCACTACGTGGGCATTATCTTGGGATCGGAGCTAGAGTACGCAAGCCAGGCTTTAAGCGGAAGGTTAAGTCAGAAGAACTTCGTTGACGCTGATAGGCGAAACGGAGATATGTCTTAAGTTACGGGAACGCAAACATATTGAACAAGCCCACGTCTATCCAACCGCAAACTCTGGCATGGCCGAAAAGGCGCGGTCCTCACTATTATACAAGATCCACTTTCCGCACCTCGCGATACAGCACCCTAGCCATAGGATCCTGTCCTTCCTCCGCTTCGCCATGCTCGCTAGCTCGATCTCCCTCTTGTCGTCAACTTTAACCGCCGCAAAAAACCCGTCCGGGTGATACCGCGCCTCCCAGAGAAGCCCGCGCATGGCAAAGTCCTCCGGCAGCGGTGGGCCGTCCTCCGCGCGGTCGGGGAATACATCCGACTCGTGCTTGGCGCCCGAGGACGACAGCGACAGTAGCGTATCTAGGAGGTTGGCGAGGGGCGTCCAGGGAAAGTCCTGCTCCACATGCTCCATTCCCCCCTTTGCATGGAAAAAGGTGAGGTTGTAGATGAAGACCACTGTGACGTGCACGAACGGCCATACGTTGGGGTCGCCAAGCCGATCCAGGACAACCCGGGCCGTGTCGCAGGCGAGTGAGAGAGCCTGGACGAACTCGTCATACCGCTCTTGACGCTCTCCGCGTCTCCCGCCACCTCCGGCTTGTCTTCTCGAGCCTGCTCATCGGGCTCCGGGTTGATGACCTGGAAAATCACGTTCGACTTGCTGCCATACTCGACCATGGAGCAGCAGTTTGTGATCCCAATCGTGTACGCCGGCTGCAGGAACAGGCGCGCGGTCCTAGCAGTATGCTCATCGAGCATTGCAAGGAACTTCTGAGCATACAGCTGCTGCTGCTCCGCGCCAGTGCGTATGACCATGCAGGCGTAGCAACGCATAAGTGGCGGGTCGATGGGCTGTTCCGTCTCGCCCAGGTGGATACTGGACTTAAAAAGTGTGAGTATGGACACCCGTGCCGACTCGGCCGGCTCCGGAACGCAGAGGGACTTGGCGTAGTATAGGAGCTGCTGAAGCCAGTTTGGTCGCGCGAAGATCGCGAGATGGTAGAGGCGGGCCCTCCCAGGAGAAAGGTCCGATGCCTTCTTGTACCACTGCGGCGACACCTCTGTCCAGATCTCTCGGTCATGAATGTTATCGTCGTCTATCGCCGCCCTATGATACCGTCTGAGGTTGCCAAGACATTCTATCCACGTTTGCTCCTAGCTCTGGATCGCCTCATAAAGCAGTGCCGTCATGTTATATGAGAGGTATATGTAACTGAGCATATGCTCGCGCGATTTCGGGAGACAGCGGTGAAGCAGCTCAAGGTAAGAGTATATCCCGTGGCGCCACATGCGCCCTGACATGCTATACTCGGACGCCAGCGTCTCGAGCGTCGCGCTCGCGCAGGGGTGCTGGATGACATGAAAAAAAGTCCTGGTACTTATGAAGTAGCTGCTGGTGCAGCGCGCTGCAATTTTTCCATTTCTCATCGGTCAGCTCCGTCTGGAAGATGTGAACCTTGGTGCATTCCCGCTCGGTGAGAACAATGCCGCTGTTCATCTCGGCAGCGATCTGCCGTAACATCGGGTTGGCCAAGCCCTCGATCTCGTCGTAGCGTATCAGCCCAAACGGGCCGTACTGGCTGTGTTGCTGCTGGGGCAGATGGGGACTAGTGGTCCTAGCTCCATGCTTGGTATCTTTCATCCAGGGGGTCCTGCTGGAATACTCGGGGACAAAGTCGGAGATATCGGAGGCGCTGGAAACAGTAATGCTTGCTGGGTAATCTTGGGTATTTCCGCGCGAGGCGTCTGGGGTGGGGCCGAGGACGATCGTGGAGGAGGTTGCAGCAACGGCTTCGGCGATGGGCTTGTTAGGCTGCCTGAACGGTGTAAGGGTTAGCGTTGACTCGACAGGGGCGGTGGGGGGCCATACCTGGTATGGCTACTCTCCTGGGCCATTTTGGGGCGTAGCATATGAGTCTCCTGAAACGAGTATGTGGTGAGAAGAAGGTGTGAGGAAGACTAGCGTGATTTAAATAATAGTATTTCCGGGTGCGCGAACTGCGAGAGGCGAGACAAGGAAGGCGACGCACCGAAGGCGAGGCATAAAGGCAATCACTGCCAAGTGTGAGCACACTGGTCAGTGGCCACCGGGCCGACCATGCAGCCACCAAGAGGAGTCGAAGGAGGGTTGGTTTGCGGAGAGCAGCATACACCCTGGACAGGGGTACGCCTGATGCCGTCCGCCTCGCAGAGGACGCCCAGATAACATGAAATATAGAATCATATCAGCACGTTTATCCTATATGCACTCTAGCCGGTAGCTTCAATCGGTTTCTGTGCAGTGACCACGAAAAGCTTCAAGTAGGAATGAACTGATTTTCGCTGTAGGGCATTCCGAGCACATACTTTAAGAACCTCTACTTCCTCGTATGACCACCCCAGGACCTCTCTGAATGGTTTGATCGTCAAGCCGTCAAGACCTTCCCAGAGGCTCGCCCACACAAACGATCCGATGTCCTTCAAGTGTTCATCCCTCGGCCATGTGCCGACGGGGAGCTTGAATTCCTTAACACCAACAGAGCAGAAACCGGCTTTTATCGCAAGCTCATCGAGGTGCGGGGCGACGTTGAGTGGGAAACCGATTGTCTCATGAGCTCCTCCGAGGTCACATAATAAATTGACCAAACCGTTGTTGTCGTCGATGGTGTCGTCATCAGAGTAGAGAGTGTTCGCTATGTCCTGAAATTCAACCCATCCCCCTGGCGCCAGAGGTTACGAAAAATCCGTCTTATCAGTCGCGGCCAGTCTTCGATAGAACCAGCCATACACTTCACGTGCATGAAGTCGAACTTCTGACCCCAGTCTTCCTCGATGTTCTCGACATTTTGGATCAGGAATCTGACGTTTGGCGGGACCCAATCTGGCTGAATAGGGCTGATGTCCCAGCCTTCGACGAGAGCGTTCTCATGTTTGTCTCCGAAATCCGTCGCCCATGTTCCAGTGCCAGTACCGATGTCGAGGACTGAGAAACTGCCACGACCATCAGGCTCAATTGGTGCGGCAGAGAGCCGACATCCAAGCACGCGGGTGATGGCTTCGTGGATAAGCTCAAGGCGTTCCTTCTCGAGGTCGTCGACAGGGTAAATGTAACGCCCTGACGGCTCAAAAAGCCGCCCATACTCCTTCTTGAAATCCAGTACGCTGCTTGTCAAGCTGGCGCTGGAGATTCCGTCTTCCCATGTCGAGTCAGAGTCGGCGTCGTTCGCTTCAGAAGTCGTTGGGGTCGCCGGAGTTGGAGTCGGAGGAGGAGTTGGGGGAGTTGTCGGAGGAGTAGGAGGTAGCTGAAAAGGTGTCCAAGAGGGAGTCTGAGCTTCACAAGAACGCGGAACAGAAGCCTGCCTGATGGCAGCCGAGTCGGTTTGCGTCATCATCACATCCGCGCTTAGATTTGAAAGGCGACAAATGCGAGGAAAGTTGATTTGGACGCTCTTATGTGCTTAAGTCCTCCCCTGACTCGCGAGACAAGCGCGCCAGGGGACCTATTACGCGAAGGTGGTGTGTAGTGATGGCCCTGCCCACCTCAACTGATGCGGCCAACACTCCATCATTACAATTGGCCGGATGCCTCGTATCGGCCGTCCCTGGACGGTTTCGACCAGCGCAGGACCCACTATTCCCGGACCTCAGGGATCGGCAAGACCACCATCCTGTCCGGATGGGTCGAGCGCCAACATCGCCAGGCCGGCTCCGTCAGTTTCCGCGAAGGTGGTGGGCGGCGATGGTGCGCTGCATTGGGTGGCTCACCTGAATCCCCGCGGGTTTTATCGAAAATTGCTCCCGAGCCGTACTGACGCTATGTCCTGAGCTTGTTCGCGTAGGGCGCCCGGGACCAGTCAAGGCCACAGGGATCGGCAAGAGGCGCACATGTCCCCCGGATTTGATTAGGGTGGTAATGAATAGGCTCACCCTACCCCACCAACGTAGTGCAAAAGGACACATTGCCCAGATTTGGTAGGGTAGGAATGGATAGGGTCACCCTACCCACCAACGTCCTGCAAAAAGAAACATTGCCCAGATTTTATTTTATGCCAAGTCCCTCACTCGAATCCTCGCTCCAACCTCGCTCCAATCCTCGCTCCAATCCTCGCTCCAATCCTCGCTCCAATCCTCGCTCCAATCCTCGCTCGAACCCTCCCTCGAAGCCTCGCTTTAATCCTCGCTCGAATCCTCGCTCTAATCCTCGCTCAAGCCCTCCCTCGAAGCCTCGCTTTAATCCTCGCTCCAAATCCTCGCTCCAAATCCTCGCTCCAATCCTCGCACCGACCCTCGCTCGAACCCTCGCACCCTCGCTCCAACCTCGCTCCAATCCTCGCTCAGTATGGCCGAAACTCTTCAGCGCATAGTCGACCGCCTGAAGCAAAAGGCAACGGAACTGAACCAGAGGGAATACCTCACGAAAAGTGAGGCAGAACGACTCACGGTCCTCCATTCCTTACAGAATGTGAGCGACATAAAAAGCCCCAAGTTACGCGAGTATAGGACTTTTCTTCGAAAGACGTTTGATATATCGAATTCCACTAAGTTAACGGTATTTCTCGTCGTTACCCTTGGGCAGTCGGTCGTTCAGAGAGTTGGCTTAGAGAAGCAGATTGAACTCGTGCACCAAGCGATGAAGTTAACGTTACCCAATTGCCTTGATCGATCTGTTCCTCTGTGGGTCTCGCAAAGCGAAATTGACCAACCACCAGCCAATCACCCGCCGCCTTCTACCAAGGATCGCTCCGAATCAACATCGTCACCGCACCAATCGGTCATTCAAGAGCCAAGTTTCCGCGATATCGTTCTCCGCGCTTTCCGTCGCACCGCGTTGTACGACGAAAATACCGGCGGCCTGTCCCAGGCGAATCCCGACGAATCCTGTCCCCAGTGGAACACGCCAACTCTGTCAGGTGCGACGTGGCTCGCGGATCCCGGCTTCTCGGAATCGGACGTAAAGTCGGCGAATTCTAAACCAACCCTATCTCCGTCGTGGCCAGCACAATACCGCGAACTTTTCGAGTTGGGTCAGAGCGAGAATGCAATGAACCAGGAGGCAACTCTGTATTCACAGCTCTTGATTGCTCGTGAGACCCCTCCATCCCTGTGAGTAGGCGATTGCGCTAACTGCGGTAGATGCCGCGGCTTTTGACTGGGGGAGTTACGCCAGTCTCCGCAAACATCTTGCAGGGCGCCCTGAGTGTCGGTACGCTTTCGCACAAATCCAGCAAGACACGGCGGGCGAGAATGCTGTGACTCTCGTGGCACGCGAGACCTCCGGCCCCGGCAGCGCTACGGACAGATGTGACGAAGGACTCGGCCCAGAGCCCGTGACGGAGCCTCTCCCCGAGGACCCCGCGCCTGAGAATCCCAACGACAACCCCCCTGAGACTCCTCAGGACCCTAACGCCGCCAACAATTTCAACGAGGAACGCAGGGCCAAGAAACGCAAGTGGATGGCAACCGCTCGGGAGAATGGTCAATCGCCTGCACTGGTTTCACCACCTCACGAGCAAATGTCACGATCAGAACCTGGACGGCTGGCCGAGAGTGCGCAATTAACGAAACATATACAAAGTCCTCTGCAGCCGCCACCTCCGATGGGGGAACAACCCAATTTACCTGTACCTCAACAACTGGATGGGGTAGATCCCGACTTCGGCTTCACACTCGTCAATTCACAGCGTTTTCTTTCAGCGCTTGGAGCTATGCCTTTGCTCCAGAAAACAATCCAAAACTCTCCACACTGGAGGGGATATGGTGATCATACACTTGTCATGAGGGCGTACAGTTTTGAGGGGTTACTTCGCGTCCATATTGATATTGGTGGTCTTGAGGAGGTTGAAAGACAAGATCTAAAAGCAGCAATGTCAACTGCGATGGAAATTCCCGTGAGCATTCGACCTTCCTACGAGGTGGAATTCGTCATTCCTCGAGGCTATACTGGACCTGGGCCTAATTTCTTTGATATCATTGCCGGTTCACTAAGGTCTACCTAATACATGCTACCACTTCGAACACTGTTACAGATGTATTTTCTGGAACCGGTTCATCGCCAAAATTTCTTAGCCTCGCGCTTTCGATAGAAATATCTCCTATCTTTATAATCCCACGCGTAGAGCCTTGCCAGTAAATAGTTCGGCGACTATTAACTCCAGGAAAGACATGGTATACGATTGCTTCCCAGTGCCCTTGTAATGCCATGTCGCCCTAAGACGATTAGCACCAGATCTCGGGAATCACAAAGGGAACTTACGACATCCATAGTAAACCGCAGTTGAGTGGTAAGTGTAGTGTTGGTTCGATGCAGAGGCAGAGATTGTTTACAGCATCGCTCTAGATGAGGTTCGATCGAGACCTAGCGTTCCGATGCAGTCGAGGCGCTTCGCAAGGGATGAGGCCACTCGGAGGTGTTTTCGTCGTGTCGGGAGGCAAGGCTGTGGCGTTCGGGTCGATGCAGATACAGGGATTGTTTGCTGTGCGTCATTTCTGATTCTGCGCTGGGGTCAGCGACATCGCGATGCGGGGTTCTTGGAGGAGTTACGTTGGAGTCACGTGTATCAAACTCTCCATGGCCTTAATCGAGGAAGCGGGGTTGCGGCGCCCAACGAGGTTCGATTTCAAACCTTGGTGCCCAAAGGCAGAAAAAAGCTTGGCAGCGTCGGTGCCGTTAACAGTTGTTATCAGGTGCTGAATCAAATGATACTTGCTGAAGTTGATACCCTGTCCACCGGCGCATCCCAAATGAACGTACAGAATGGCAGGTTGGCTTGGCCCGTGTGTCATGCAGGAGAAAGCACATTGCTAGGCATCTCTACACAATGCTCGAGCCTGGGAAGTTAGGCGTTGGAATTAGGCATGGGGAGTTACCGAGAACTTATCTCCGTTTCTGGAGGTGCAGAGAAAAGAGCGAGGTATTTGGCGCGGAAAGGGCACTCGGTATGAAGAGTTCCAGCTGCTTCAGCGCCTGGTTGAAAGGAGACGGCGATGTCGATAACTCTGCTTAAGCATGCGCGCACTCCATCGACTCGTGCAGATACAACCTCCTCCAAACCCGCCAGTGCAGAATCCCAAGGTGCGCAAGCCGACTCGCCATGCCCGCAATCGCCTCGTCCTCCCTCGCCTCCGTCCCATTCCCTCTCTCCACCCGCCTCTCCGCGCATTTCCCCGTAGCCATGTCATACAGCGTCACGCCCGTAAGGTCCCTGAACCGCGTCACCCTCCGCCCTAGCTCGGTCATGAACTTGCCAAAGAAGTACTCCTCCAGCTCCCGGTACCGTGGCGAGTGCACGTCGCAGACGAGCGACGTGATCTCGATGACCGGGAGCGCGTGCCCCTGCGCGTTGGCGTACCGGAAGACCTGGAGCGCTATGGCGGGCGCGATGTTCTGCCAGCGGTATGTGAGTTTAACCGTGTGGGGCGCCGTGTGGAGGATGGCATTGAGGGAGTCGTATAACTCCGGCGCCTTTAGCTCCCTTCCGGTGTCGGACGAGAATTGGAACGGCATGACGAGGGAGGATCGCGGCGACGCGCTCGCCGAGCCCGCCGCGCTTTTGACCAGGCTCGACGGCCGCGACGACGCGCTGGGTACCGAGTCGGGCGTCTCCGGTCTCCCCTGGTCCAGGCCCTGTAGTGACGCCAGCATCCCCCGGTAGCCCTCCATGTCCTCGTGCGCCTTCATGCAGATCTCGAGGTTAATCATGTCCATCATGTCGGACCTGAGCCTGTGAATGCGCTCCGCGTCGAACTCGAGCGTGTTTGGCAGCGTCTGGCCCTCCGCGGACGGAAGCACGAGCCGCGAGAGCGCCTCGAAGAAGATGGTCGCGTCCCCATAGGTCTCTGTCTTAGCAGTGTCGTCGAGGACCGACGAGTACTGTCGGCAGGCGTCCCTATACTATAATATCGAGTCCTGGGCGTTAAGCGTCCTGAGAACGATCATCATCTGGAAGTGCCGCTGCTCGAAATGCGCCGTGTCCTCGATACAATAGACCGTAGATGGCGGATCTGATGATTCACCATGTCTAGCTTCATGTCCTCTAAGACGCTTAGCAGACTCCGCAGCCCGCTGACGAGCTTGCCAATGTCAATTTCCTGGTCCGCGCAGACCAGGTAGTTGTATATCTCGTCGACGTTGGCATTGCGTAAACGCGCGCAGGAGCCCTTAAGGACGGAGGACAGCCACGACGCCAGATTCTCTATATCAGCAACGCCCTTACTGAACTGCTGCATGAGTAGGTTGACGTCGAGACCCTCGTCGACGGAAGCGCGGTCGCGCTGCGGCACCAGGGTCTTTATGATGTCCTTGACGGCCCCGAGCAGCATCGGCAGGCACCAGTCGGAACGGTCGCCATACTTGAGGTGGAAGGTATTGCGATCGAATATGAAGGCGGTCAGCTGCTTCTCTAGCACTCTCCAGAACCGGTTCGAGCGGTCTTGCTTGCTCTGCCCCTTTGCCCCCTCGACATAAGACCTGACGTCGAGGTCGGCGTCGAAGTTGATGTCGTGCCTGAGCTTCGGGTTATAGATGATCTTGTCGACGTCGAGCTTGCTCAGCGACTTCTTGGTCACCGGCGGCTCCAGACGTTCCGCTTTGGTTATCGGATGCGCTAGGCGCGCCGGCTCCGGGGTGCTAGACGACGAGGCTCCGCCGCTGGAGCCCTGCTCGCTCGTCATGGTGGGTCGGGTGTCTGTCCACGGCGTACAGACAGTGATCTAACACCTGGAAAGCCGAGTTCCGGGATGCTTTGCGCGCTCGCGATCGTAGTCGCAGATGAGAGGCGGAGTTATTGCGGAGGGAGAAGAGAGCCAGGCGGAAAGGGAAGGATGGCTGGTGCTAGCTGAAAGGAGCCCGGGCCTGTTCACATCTAAGCCGGGGCTTAGGGCTAATGTTGCTGGCTGCGAGAGTAGCGCTGTAAGCACGGGGCAGAGAGCGAGAGTGGGACGACGGGATCTCGTGAAGTAGGTAAACACAGGGCGCTTGCCGCGGGCCACTAGCGTGATTCGAAAGGGCAGGCGAGGAGAGACCCGACGCGGGACGTTTGTGTGCACGTATAGGAGAGCCAAAGGGGAAGTAAGACTTACTCAAGAGGAAGGGCTGCTTGTAGGTTGCTCTGAGAGGGGGAGTCCCGAGTGTCGGGATCGCGCGGATTGTCTCTAAGAAAGCCGGGTGCCAGGTTCGCACTGGGATGGAGTCCACCTTTTTCTGATCCCCGGGGGTGCGGATCGCCCTGTCGTCGAAAGGTCGCCTGGCTCTAGGGCCGGGAAGCGTGCGAGCCCTGCATCGACCAATGGGCAGAGAGTTCGGGAGGATCCCCTGTCGCCGCCAATCGGTTCCTAATTCGGTACTTGCCAAGGCTGGGAGGGCCGGGATGCGCACTCTTAATTGGGCTGACCCCGGCCCCTCTGTCGGTCTGGGTCGTTGGCCGCCTGCGGCACGCCCCATGTAACCACCACCGCCTATTCCGAGCACATCCCCCTGGTCGTCAGGTAGGGGTGTGTGCCCGTCGTGCCAGCCTCCACATGTCTACCCCACGCCTAACCCCTTCGGGAATTGGTGCAGGGCACGAGGCACCGCCCGGGTCCCGTGTTCCCGTCGCAGGGGAGGACTCGTCTTGGTGGGCAGAGAGGTCCGTGGCGGTGAACACCCCGCCAAACCCCTCGAAAACTTGTCGCTTTGCAAATGCATTTTGAAAAATAATGCAAATACACACCCTCTACCATGGAGACCTGGACTGGGGAATGAGGGCTGACGCCGACGGATCGCCGACGCCACGTTGCATCCCGCAGAGCACCCTTCGACCACGGCATCAGGATAGGCACAATGCCACCAAGCAGGCCGGCGATGCGCCTCTCCCTCATTGCCTACGGCCTCACAGTGCGAGCCTGATACGCATGGATCACCGAGCACCAAACACCTATAAATCTGTGAAGCGTTCGCCCATCCAGCTTCGGGATGTCTCAACCAAACCGAAACAAACACAGGCAGACCTTTCGGCCTCCTCTGCTATTTTCACTCTTTTGACTCTTTTAAAGCCTTTGAGTCTCTGACACCGACAATCATGAGCACGACCGCGGCGGAGCAGCTCGCTGACGATGTGGACGATCGAGCCGGTCGTCACCAGCATTTACGCACCGGGCTAAAGAGACGCCCTCGAGATCGTCGACATACTGGAGCTGTTCACGACGAAGACTCACCGGTGCAACGTGATCGGAAAAAACATGAGGGTGAGGTGAGTCGGCTGGGCCTCGTGGAAGGGTCACATCGACGAGGGCGGGTATGAGCCTTACTACGTGTCCGTCGATGATGTTCGCATTTTGCACCAAGAACTCTTATGGACGCCCAAGGCCATCATGATCATATCCAGCTAGTCATGGTGCATCAGATCGCATCGTCCTCAATGAAATTGAAAATCCAGAACGGGTTAGAGAGGGCGAGGTCCACGCACTTGGCTTTGTATGGGATCGGGCCCATGCAGTTCAACGGTTCTCCAAATAAGGTCGAGAGACTTTATTTCGCAGCCGTGCAGATGTCAAGATGGCGATCGAGGCTCGCGTCGTCACTAACCTCCGTGACGACGAAGTAAGTTAGCAGATCCGACACGAAACTCGGATAGTCGTCCTCTTCTTCCTCTTCTCGACGTAGTCATCGCACTTAGCGATCATCGTGAGGTGCATGGACGTCATAATCTTGATGGACTCGAAGGTCTGGAGCTCGATGTTGGCGGGCGACCGCAGAAATGGGACATGTGATCAACCGCAGCGGCAAAAGGCGCAGAGGGATCGTCGGCGTACGCAGCCGGCCAAGCCAAGCCAAGAGTGCTCCCCGAACGGACGCCCCCGCTTTCCCTCCGAAATGTACAGGGAACCCTATGAATCCTTCTTAGACCATCGCCGAGGCTGCAGCTTTCCGAAATGGGAATATAGGCAACTATTTTTGGTTATCCCTGCAGTAAGATGCCTGAGGGATGTGGGACGGACGCAAGTGCATGGGATTTACCCCCTTCCCAGACCGGAGCTGCGGGCCACCCTGCGCTTTTACATCGACCTTTACCCTCTCCTCCCCTTCTCATGGCATCGTCCTATCTTCCTTTCTAATTCTCGGCACTGACCTAAACTAACTTCCCACATCGGGACCGCCAGTTCCGCATCATTTACCATTCCACTTCATCCCCATCTGCACATCTCCTGCCTGCCTCCTGCCAAGTTAGAAGACACCCAAACCACGCTCACTCTCAGCTTATGCCGCCTGCTATCCAATCTTGAAACCCCAACCGTCTTCAGAACACCGATCCCTCGCCACGATGCCCCCTCAACTATTACCGACTTCGGCTGCGGCCTTTGCGCCGAGAGACGAGGCCAATGTTGTTTTGGGGTCAAGGGTCGAGCCGTGGCTGACACAGACACTCAAGCGTGTCAACCGGGTGAAGCGTCCTCTCAACAGTGTTCCTCAACACCAAAGATGCCTCACCGAACTGCTCTCATCACCAGACGCCATCTGGACGCTCACCTCAGTCAAGCTTCCGAAGGCTCCGGAGTCTGAACTGCGCAGTGGTCTCAACCCCCTCGTCGAGGCCCTCTTCAACTACCAGATAATACACGTCCAGGCGTACATAGTTCACGTGGATATGGTCCTGCAAAACGAGGTCGCCTTCAAGCTGACAGCCGACTCCATTGAGGTCCTCGTCGAGTACCACAAAGATATCATTTGCGTCGACTCTAAGGCGAGCAGCAAAGACTGGCCGGAAAAGGAGAAGCAGTGCGAGATCCTACACAAAGAATTTGTTCAGGCCATCAACAAGTTCGTCTTCCGCGCCCCCGTCTCGGTATTGGAGGGCCTTCAGGATGGCGGAACGGGCGAGCTGCTTTGCGGCAGGAGTAAGAAGGTCAAGACCACCATCGAGTCGATGATGAAGCAGCCCCTCCTCCCCCCGCCACCGAAGATTATCGAGCCCATGCGACACGTGCCGCCACTCTTGCCCAGCTCGCCGGTATCCGCATCCACGTGGTCCCAGCCAACGCCCGCGACAAGTCTTCCTGAGATAGAAGCGTGGAGGTTCCTGCCGTCAAGTACTGGCATCACCTCGACTCCGGCTACCATCTGGGCGGGCATGAATATGGACGACATGACACAGGTCCAGGCATCCAGCACCCCGTTCACCTCAGCCGGTATGTTCTACAGTACACCCCAGGTAACGGCAGCGATGGCGGCGGCGCTGCCGCTTCCCAGCATGCTGGTGCCGGCATCTGCGCGGCCTCAGCAAATGCTAGCAACGATTTCCCCTGTGCCGTCAAGCTCCATGTCGGTAGATCCGAATTCCATCTGGCAGGGGTTTACTTCGGCCGACATGTTCTACGGCACCCCCCGGTGACGGCGGCAAGCTACCTCCACTCGGAATACTAGTGTCGCCTTGGTGCGGTACCAGCATGAAATACGGAAGCGCCGGCTGGGATCGAACGTATGATGCGACCTCGATCAATTTCACGGAGACCGAGTTTGGGAGGACCTAGTTGAACTTGGCTGCATTCCGCACGTGGACTCTTAGTTTAGTTTGCGTACTCTGGGCCGGTGCCAACAAAGGAATAATATACTTGCCGACAGGACTTATTTAGTTTCCTTTTTTTGGCGGCCTAGGAACGTATGTGGCATGCAGCGTAAAATTCACATCGCCAGGCCTTCGGTCAAGCCTGTAAAACAAGTCTTCACAACCTGATGGCCAACATGTAAATATTCGTATATCCCTGCCTAGATGTCTACGGAGGTGATCCTTGACCAGCAAGGGGCCAAGGGACATCTCGCCGGTACCTCGTACAAGAGGCGATGAGACCCTGACACGCTTTTGAGATGAACCCAATCCCTGTTAGAACAGTAGGTTGTGGCGTCAGGGAGGATTAAATTGCGACTCTACAGCGATATCATGACATGTATATGTATGTCTCCTTATAATCGTGGTGGCGTGGGCGGGCCAACCCCGCCACATTATCACAAGGTACATACCTGTGTAAGTACTTGGGCCTGCTCATTTGCGCAGGAAGGGCTCCTTGTCCGATCGGCTACATTCGACCTTTTTCTCCGCATCCCCCGTCTTTAAATCTTGGCATACATGTCGTCATTTTGTCTTACCTTTCTCGTGCTGAGAATGAGCAAACGGTAATAGAACTGGCCATCCGGCCCCGAGTCGAACAGCAACAAAACACCGGAAACCCGCCGGCAAACCATGGTTGACCCCCCCGGAAACATAGTCCGTCCCCCTACATGGCACCTGCCATGTAGGAAAAGTGCACACTGTCAGACTAGATGGAAGGCATGGCGGCAATTGCTCCCACCACCAGCATAAGCATAATTGAAATCCTCGACGCGCAGCGCTGGGAATGAGGGAGGCAGTGCAAGCATAGGTGGGGGTCGGCAGACCGCGTTTCCCGCCGACATACCATGCGCGGCTATCCCTATCTGCTGACCCCGGGAATCGGGCTTGTCGGGTCGGGGGGCGGCTTGTTTTCCCCGGCCGAGTAGGGATCTAACCATCTTGGTGGGGTCGTGGTGGTTAGCGTCATGCATGGGGTGCGATGTGATATGGGAGGCCGCTACATCCACCCCCCTCATCTGCTTGGCCGAGCAAGAGAAAACACCCTAGTACGCGGATCTGGCGCTAAACTCTTTTAGGCGAGTACGTCTAGCGCGCCCGGCTTACTCGCTCGGAACAGCAATAGGTGTTGGACCAAAATGGTGGCGCCCCGCACTTAGTCACTGTGCAGGACGGTCCTACATTCTAACAATAGGTGTCCTCGCAGTTCTGTCGACCAGGCCTGTCAGAGAGGCAGGGACCACCCATGTCTGCGCCCGTCTGCCCCTTCGCTTGCCGGAGTACCTCAAGGGACTCGGTTGGTAGCGGGTAACAGGCTCAGGTGGTGGCGGGCATTGGTTCATGCAGCCCAACGAGGAGGGCCTCTCCAGACGGAGTACCGTACACGGACGGGTGTGAAAACTCAGCAGCGTCGCGAAGGATGTGGGGGCCCTCCAAAATTCAGAAGTGTCCGCTTCCCAAGAAGAACGATCAGCTCAAGGATATGCCTGCCTCTGTAACGCCAGGCGGAGGGAGACGAAAGCTCCCGTCACCAAACGTCCAAGGCGATGCTTTTCCTTGCCTGAGTACCCATGGTATCCCGGACCTTCTCTTTCGTTTCTCTCGTACATATCTTGAAGGGTCCCCTCACCACTGACGCTCTTTTCCCTTCCTTCAACCATACACCGACGGCTGTCTGCCCTGGTGCTTTTGTGGTTGTTTTCTAGATCATCCCATCTCGGTTTCTCTGTTCGTGCCTCGGGTCATCTTGCCTGAGATCACTCCCAGCTGCTTGTCCTTACATAGACACACTGATACCCGCGAGTTGTCTGCGTTCATTCTGTATTTAAGAAACCTAATCACACCGTCTTTTGGCCACCTGCCACTCCCACGATCACCACGATTGCACAACACCTATATACTACCAGCGCACCCAATATACTCTATCTGTAACAGCATAAACCATATAGTCAGCTCTGCAACGTTCTCGGTATGTTAATGTTAGCGCCCCCACCACCGTGCTTGGGACACACCGGGAGCGCAATAACTAACCGAGGTCCTGCCTACCATAGAGTAAGACACAATGGGTCCCACCGCTGTGACCACTCAGGCCATTTCGCAGGCGCCCTGCTGCTTCTTCGACCCCGACGCTAAGCACGACGTGAGGCAACACGGCCACCTCTACCCTGGCATACAGCAGATGATGAGCCCGACCGTGCCTACGTTGCCCTCGACGCCTATATACTCGAGGCCCAAATCGGCGTGCTCGCAGCGCCAGGCGCAGCAGCCTCTCCAGAACGCGCAGGGTGCCATCATGACGCCCATGGCCGCGCCCCAGCCCTTCCCGCAGAAGCCCACCATATTAGTAGAGACGAAGAACAGGGACGACCTACACTATTTGTCCACGCCGTTCTTTTCAACCTCTGGCACGCGGTCGGTAGCCCCGACAGCTGCGACGTTCTCCAGTCTCCCCTAAACCCTATGTTCTCCGGCCTCAACGGCATAGGAGATATCAAGGACGCGTTCCAGCCCGCCGTCAACTTCTCCGTCGGCTTTACGAACGGTGCTTCTCCGCCCCTATCGCCTGGTAAGAATTTCGTTTTTACTACACTTTTTATCCAGTTTTCCTAGTATGAGGAAGAGCGATAGCCACTTGCGAGACCTCTAAGGAAAGCCCAAAGCTTAGTAGCCACTCCGGGGATTGGACGGAGCTTCAGCGGCGTGGAGCGAATTACCCCTGCTCGTGCCCCTCCCTCTAGCTCGTTATGTGCCCAAGTTTGGCAGCGCCGCACCCTGAAACCTCCTACGCTAACGCAAATTGATAGTGTACCTGCCCCAGGCGCAAACCTCGGAATCTACATTCACGGGTTTCATAGATTCCGCCAGCCTCCTCTCTTCCGCGTGCCCCTCTCCCTCTCCCTCCCCGTCATATTACGCTAGGTCCGTCTCGTCAGGGCAGGACGTTGATTTTTGTAACCCGCGTCATCTAACCGTCGGCCTTAACCCCACTCTTATCCTCGACTTTTCGGGACTCTCCGACGAGAAAGGCAAGGTCGATTCTCTCGCGACTGCCTCCGTCGCATCTACTTTCAACAAGGACTCGCGTAACCTCGAGCCCGAGTCTGACTTCGCCGGCCTGATCAACATTAAACAAGTGAGCGCTCCTGAAGGCGGGCACCCTCAGGCCTGCACTGACTCCAGCATCGTCTCGTTTGGCCCCACACCCAACAAGCTTCCTGGATACCGATCCCTAGATACCGGAAAAATCCGTACTGTGTTATCTGAGGGGGTGTAAATAGCCCTCTTTCCCCACACCTAACGAGCTCCCTGGATACTGGTCCCTGGATACGGGATGTAGTCCTGCGCTATTATTTAACATAATTGCATTAGTAGGGCCAGCGCCCTTGTCTCCACAGGGGTATAATTTACGTCCAGAATTCGGGATCCAGGATCTCAATGCCCCCTATAATGTGTGCGTACAGTATTGGATCCTTCCACCTTGCTGCGGGCCACCCCGTCACCATTCACATACGTCACCTACACGTCACCCACGCTCCGTGCCCCAGAATCCGCACAGACCGTCATGAGCGGCGTCCCCCGCGGGGGCCTCGACGTCCAGGTCCGCGCCGAGCCGCACTAGCACGTCGATGATGTATCGCGCCTTACCATCTATTCTAGGCATTCCTAAGAACTCGGTTAAGATGCTATTTTGGCCAGAGAGACTTCGCGCGGGGTTTCGATACTCATTTTAGCATTAATGGTATTACGTTCGTGACGAAGTTATTCTTTTAATAATACAAAGGATCAAGAGCAAAGGAGGATAAGAAATTACTCCTTTAATATCTGATTAAAGTATATGATAAAATCCAGCTTGTTACGCTTCTCTAGAAATCACTATCAGTATCAGTATCGTAGTACCAACTTCATCATCTCGAGGATAACCTCTTGTATAGACGAAATAGCTATAAAGCGAGTATTGACCAGCTCTAGCACCTCGGTTACGACTGTGTAGTTATCTAGGTTATCAAACCTGAGCTCTATGGCGTTTGTGCTACGTAGGGACGTCATGAGCATATCCGTCGTTTGCCGCACGCAAGGCCAGCGAGTTAGCTAGGGGTTTCCTCAATGTTGCCCCCTTCCTATCCTTCTCTCCCATGCTCCTCCTACTTTTCTAATCGCCCTTCTACTAACCAAGCTAGCAAGCCAGCTAGGTCAGGGGTTCGCTAAGCTACTTCTCTCTTTCTTGCTCGACTTATCTTCTCCTACTTCCTATTCTCCTATCTTCCGTTCTTCTCGTCAGCCCTCCATTGCTTGCCGAACAGGCCAGCGAGTTAGTTAGGGCTTAGCCGAGCTACTTAAGGCCTTTTTCCCCCTTCAGTCTTTCTCTATTCTCCTATCCTCCTGTCCTATTCTCTTTCATTTCCATCCTCGACTCGCCACCACCAGCCGTCCGCTATAATGACACTATATTTAGGTGACGACTTTGTTCTCCTCCGGGATTACGACTTTTCCGAACCTCTGATAATCTAATCCCAGGAGCAGCACTAGGAGCTTTCTATAACTCTTCCCGAAGATGACGGGTGTCGCATGGAGTTTAACCCCGAGGCGAGCTTCGATTTGACATTAGTAAAAGAGAAGTTGCTGCTCGCGCCGCAGGATCCTGCGGCGCGCATTATTGGCCTAAATCGCCTCACCGTCTTCGTCCCCGCCTCACCGCCTTCGTCCCCGCCCCACCTCGCTCGTGACCGCCCGCGATCCTTCTGCCGCCGACGTCCATATAAATGCGTCGCGTCCCAACGTACCGTCGTCCGTACTTTCTACTTCTTTCTCCTCCCCATTCTCCCCTAACACATCTCCCCCCTTCCAACTCTTCCCGTGCCATACCGCTCCCAGTCCGAGCTCTCGTTGGCTCGCCCCTATTTCCCTTCGCACTGCTTTCCCCTCTCTCGGGCGTCGTCTCACCATCCCTGCTTCTCGCGAAATCCCACATCGGTAAGCCCGTGTTCTCACTCTGGCAAATCTTGCTCTTCTCCACGCCTTCCCCGAAGCCGACAGCTCACCACTTCCATTTAGCTTCTCTGGTTGTGTATCTCCTTTCCCACGAGCTTCTCCGTTCGCCGCCGAACTCCTTCCGATTACGCTCTCGTGCCGAACCGAGGGAGATGCATGGGATGCCTCCTCGTCACCCCTCCTCTACTCCGCCCGCCAACATTACCAACCCGTGCATATGCACCTCGACCACCGATATCACACACAGCCCGCTCGAAGCGTCCAATCGGAGGCAACGAACCATGGGTTGACGTGATAATGCTGACGTGGCCCTTAGCCGTAATCTCCGTTGCATGACCTGCTAACCTATGCATGAGCACTTTTTTCATTTCCCATCGGACCGATTCCTAGCGCCACGTTCGTTCATGCGCCTTGTTCTGGCGGTTTCGTGTTGGCAACGTGACGCGTGTGCGGCGGGATCCTCGGCATCCATGCGAGCAGCCATGGCGCAGTCCTTCTCGATTAGGGCTCTCGATTCACCCTTTACCGGAATGAACTCACTGCAATCGAATCCTGCTTTGGAGCGAGCGATATCAATTTCCGCTCCCGATGTTGTCGCAGGAAAGAGCGGTGAATCCACACTTGCCGTGGAAGGGGATAGTGGGCAGCTCCTGGGGTGTCGCCCAGCCCGAATCCGCTCGCGTTGCAGAGAACGCCCGGGGGACGGTCAATGGTATAGAAGGCGGGGCTATGACCTGCAGGACCGAGCGATACCCATGTCTAGTGTTGTGTTGGTGTTGGTCTCGACTCTCAGAAAACGGAGGTGCCGAGCATCATGTGGACATGAGCTGAGGATGCGATTGGAGGAAGTACGAGATGGCAGGCCGCTGGGAACGTCGATCGGGTTTACTGCTCGGGCAGAAGGCAGCAGCAAATGCATGTTGACCCCGCATGGAAGGGGTACGTCTCACGAGCGCCAACCGCGGCCGGGAGTTCCTTCGCAATGTCGGTTTAGAGCGCGGAAAATATATATTCTCAAATCTTCTCCCTCGATCGAGGATGAGCGATGTCTCGTGCACCATCTCTCTTGTGACTTTTTCTTTCTCTCGCGTATCTTTTCACGAAGCAATGGCTGCGGTCAGTCTGGTTCGCGCTCCCATTCGAGCCCTTCCAAACCCTCGCCTCCTAGAGATGGAGACGGCGGCTCGCCGGATCTATATCAAGGAGGAGGAGAGTGTGGGGGAAGAGCGGGAGAGCATGGTTGGGTTTCTGCCTGACGCTCCAGGGTCATCTCTCGATAACGCCTTCCTGATACCGTCGGATGACGATGACGATGACGATGAGACACGATCTGACGACGGCTTTCATTCTCTGAGCGAGATTGTGGCCTCCGACGCACCGGGAGCACCGGTCACTCCAGGCAGTTCCGGTGAGTAGCGTCAGATTAACCGGACATGTTACACGTTAAGTTGGTTGACAACGTACCGCCAGGCGGTCCAGAAGCGAGCCTCGATGATGCCTCTCGTCAAGTCAACGTGGAAAACGGCGAAAAAGACGACAGAGTGGTCGAATCTTTGCCCAAGACTCAAGGGATGTCTGCGAATACTGCCATCATCATACCAGAGGATAGGGACGAGGACGAAGATGATGAAGAAAAAGAAGAGGACGATTATCAGCTCGACGCCGGCCCTCCTCTTCCCCTCGAGATTGATCCTCTCGCGAACCACGCCTCTGGCATACTGGAAGGAGGGCCCGGCGTTAGCAGCGTAGGTATCCCCGGTAAGTCCAACCTGATAATTCTATGGTCCAGTGGCTGCACGGCCAAATTGGCTAACAGCGTTTTGGCAAGGGGGTCGAGGAACACTTGAGGATCCGACTGCGGTTGAATGTGGCTACGTGTCAGGACGGGCTAGTCAAGCGAACGCCAAAGACCTTCAGCACTTTATGTCTCGTCCCGAGGCTCCTGTGGAGTCATCAGATCCTCCGTTAGTCCCCCTTCAAGCAAGCTCGGGTACCTCGTCTCTCAAACGACGGAACAAAGAGGACGAGGGTGATGTGACAGACGGACAGGACACGGCGGAGACATCCGACTCGGAATGCGGCTTGCCTGTGCAGCTTTCGAGGCCCCCCAGGAATAAGCCTTCCGTGAGTTCGTGCGGCGGCAGGGCCCGGGCTTTCCGTCGAGCCAACGGCCGAGCACCAGGAGATAGGAGGAAATCCACGCCTGGCGAGCGCAGGCTACTACGTCGAGTCGCCGATAGTGACGACAAATCAACAGGAGATAACGATAATGAGGATTACAGCCCTTCACATGCGGAAACTGCTCGGCCGCAGCGCAAGCGTCGCAAAATATCCACGCTTCTCCATCATAGCACTATCCCGTCTCCAGTTCGGCGTACCCGCAAGCGTCTCACCACCCGTGATTCATCCGACGGACAACCAGCCGCTAATCCCGTTCAGGCGAGGTACGACGAGTGGCCGCTCCATGGCGCTACCCTTAAGCGCGTGATGGACGGCGGCATAGACGAGGTCAGGACGGTTTTCAACTTCAATTTACGTGGGATTCATCACACCACCATCGAAAGGTACGCGAAACCTCACTCCCTGATAAAGTAAACGGGGATACCTCAGTCCAAGACACTATGGAATTAGAGGAAGAGGAATACGAAGTCGAGGAGATCCTGGACTGGGCATGGAAGGACGACAAGCAACAGATGGAGTATCTCATTAAATGGGAAGGCTATGACAGCGCCGAAATACCTGGGAACCCCTCACAAATTTGACGCAACGCCAAGCGCAGCTTGCTCAATTTCACCGCCGGGGCCAGAATCGACTCGGCCCTTACGGCCCCAGAGGACGAGCGTAGCGGGACCGGGTTGCGCCCGTATCACGGCTGCTTGATATAACTCGTCATGACGAATACTGGGATGGAAACGTTCGGAATCTTGGGGCCTGCAAACGAAGGGGGGGGGATTATAACGCTTGCGAGGCATGGTGGAGTCGTGAAGAATAGATTCACTCGCGGGTTGTCAGATAAGGGCAAAAAACTCAGAAAATGTCCAGACTTCGTACGAAAGTCTCCCTTGTCTGACCAAAATCTTAGCGCTTCGTGGTTGCCAGGCTCGATAGGGTTTCGTGAGTGCCTCATGATACGCCGCCTCATAGACTGGACCCGGAGAAGAATGATATGGTTGAGTTTCGTGATGCCGTCACTTAGATCCGAAACCTAGGTCGTAGCAGCGTGAAACCTTTCACAGCAGAAAATGCCTTTCGATGATAACCCGTAGTGCTGAACGATATCGCGACCCCACTCTTCGTTAACCCGCTTCAGAGCACTGATAAACCGTTCCCGGTCTTTTGACCCGTTTTTCGCATAGTGGCCAAACAAACGCCGCTTGACGGTAACGCTGCTCTGATGTGTTTGATTTTCTCCAGCAGTACCTCGATAGGAAGTGCTTGGTCGCCCGCCGGTCGAGTAAACGGTCATATCTGTACAGGACGCGACGGCATTATAGTTGCTGTTTGGGGAGTAAGAGGTATCCCGCAATGGGTGGAAGAGCACGATGCTAGCGATGGAAAGGCGGACGCGTAGGGAGAGTGGCAAGAGGAGAAGGGTCGTCGAACATGCGGACATTCCAGGGGCATGCTCGGTACCCATAGCACTTATAGCTTAAGAAGCCATTGGATTTGAAGACTGCGGCGTGGCTGGCTCGAGCGTATAATAGGGTATTCCTCTGCCACTAACCGGGATATCACGTTGGGATATTACGCCCTGGGTCTTCGAAATAGATCCACACCCCGTCTGTCGCGACCAGATGACAGTCGGCCCAGACGAGGTCGCTCATCGCCAAGTTCTCTGGCAGAAGCTCGCTCCTACAGTCGGAGAAGGTCGCACATACCTAGCGTCCGCGGGAGGGCAACCCGTTTAAGAAGTCGACAAGAACCTCTCGAGGTGCGCCGACGGCCCCTCAGAGCGTACGAGACGGTAGGGATACGAACGTGGAAGTGGGAAGTACTGGCCTGCGTAACACCGTCGGGTGCCCCTTGCGCCACGCTACTATTACCCTGGTCCGCCCGGCCAATTAAAGCGAAGACGTCTTCTCAGTTCGGCAACAGCGCTATGGGACACCCGGCACCGCATGTCTGATTAAGTTTCCGGTCGGACGCAACATTCAAGGTTTGTCAGCACACTTTCGGCCTGGGCGCGGCCCGCGGCGGCCCCACTTTCAACCTCGGTCGAGATTGAAGGCTCGTCCCACGCTTCTTAAAGCCGGAACCTCTTTCTCAGTTTAAACTTTAGTGTCCCCCCAAGTCCGATAAGTATTATTAGAACCGGAAAGTGTGCAGCTCTCCCCTCCACAACACTTGACGTCGGTGCCGAGACTTTGTCCTCGCTAGCTGTCACACGGGCCTCCTGACCAGGGCACCCCGTCGACCCCGATCTACCACAGTTCTGGATGCCCCCGCTTCCCGTCGTCGAGAACCGGACGGATACTGTCTATGCATAAAACGCGACTGGCCGCGGTATAAGGCCGGGATGCGCGTTCGCGAGTAGCGGCTTAGAGGTCATCTTGTCCTTCAACTCGCCGTACGGTTAGCCGTCTATGGTGCGTCGTCTGAGCTTACCGTTAGAGATTTCGATGTTAAGCACTTAACCACTTTGCGTCGAGTGTGCTTAATGATGGCACATTGGGCCGTCGAGGAGAAGCCTGGGCAATAGCGGGTGCACTTTGGGAGATGGTTTGAAATAATTCAATGGGATGCGATGTATTTGTCTTATCCGTCCTTGCCAACTGGAGAAGTAGTCTGTAGAGGCCATAAAGATGTGGGGGATGCCTGGTCCGCGGTCCCCTTCTCCTGTCCCTCGCCCTTCCCCTTGCCGCCAAGGGTACTTACTCGCCCTAGTGCAACATTTGATTGTGCGCGTATTACATATACCACGGCAACAACGTCGACTCCGGGACCCTCCAAAGGGCAGCTGATATTGTCAAGACCATAGATCAGAGCACAATTGAAGAACCCATATAGGACTCTCATTAGGTGCGGCCTTTTACGAGAAAGGACCGTCGCTCGGGCCCCTTATCGACTATCCAGGCGAGGTCGGCAACCCTTGGCCTGTATCGGGAACAGACCCCAGGCAGTTACCCACCTCACGGCAAATGACTCGACCCGAAAACGGCGCCGATAAGGAGGACGAGTCCGGCATCCAGGCGAAAAAGGCCCTCACAGCGGCAACACGGGATGCCGTACGGTCCGACGGCGCGGCCACGCTGCTAATAACCACGGCGGCGGCGGCAGAACCGCAATGGAAAGGCGATGCTGCTCTCAACCATTGAGTAGCGCTCAGGAGCTACGGATCAAGAATCCAAGGCGGTTGCAGACCTGAAGGGGGTGGAGTGCGCTGCACGCGTCCATCCACGCAGCTGTGTAGAGGATCCACTCTGATTGACGTATTACTTGCGCGCTGGGATTGGAGAAGCCCAGGGTCAGCTGGCCTATGACAAAGAAGCTCCCCTCATTAATCGGCTGTTCGTCACGGTGTGCATTCCTCGTCTGGCATGGTGGTCCCCTGGTCCGCACGTATCCCCGCTAAGGAGCAGAGGCCCCTAATACTCCCGCTCAAGGTGCGCAGCTGGGAGTTGGCGTACGTTGGAGTCAACCCACCACCTGAGGCAAAATGTAACACGTGGGACCATTCGCTAGAGGAGGACTGGCGACGAAGGTTTATTTCTTGTTCGCGTCTGGCAATCGTGTCATGCACGGCCCGGCCTAGCCCCGCGCCCTGCCCGGCCGCATCCAATCATCGGCATGGCCCCCTCCGAGACGGGAAACCCCACTTTCAATTCCGACATATATCGGCCGACATTTCTCAACCACTATCATTTTCTCCGGTGAAGTGCCTCCCTGAAATCGCTGCGATAACCCTATAAATCGACAACCGTTTTCTGGTATGAGGGTGTCGGGTTCCCATTAGGTAGAATCTCGAAGATCAAAATACCGACAGGGCTTGTGACTGCCTGCATGCTCCCGTGTTTGTCGGCTTTCTAGTGGCTCGTCCCAGCCACCCCGTTCTCTCCTCGTCGTTCTGACCTAACGTTCTCCCTGACCAGCTGCAGCTCCGGACAGTAACAGCTGAATAGAGACTGATCAGGGTGTGGAAGTAAACAAAGAGCAGGTAGGCGGGGCAGAAGACTAAATCTTTCGGACGTTTCCAAAAATAAGGAACGAGCTGATAGAATTTTGTAAGCCATATACCCCAGGAAGCATACCGTATGCTGCCATCGATACGCTTCGAAGCCTTTCCGGAAAAAGTAGACCTGGAGAAGGTCCCAGAAGAGAGGGGCGCTGAGTATCATCCCTAAAATAGTTTGCGCTGTCGCGGGTTTCTGCTGTTGGAGACTCTCCGGGATTTCGCCTGCATTTTGGAAAGTCGTCCGCCTCCATCGCACACACTGCTGAATAAACTTCCAAGCGGATTCGCCGAGGGTTGTCTCTATAATGGCGGCGTCTGTGAACACGATTTTGTCGCCGCGGCGGGAAAACCAGCGCGTGATGAAGTTGTCTTCACCGGCGGTAAGAGGCCCAAACTTGGAACCCAGGAACACCTTATACTCGTTCAGGAACTCGCGTTGGAATTCCTCGTCCTGGAAGCCAATGGCCCGGCCAAGCATTGTCCGCCCAGAGATGACATAGTGGCCGCCATCGAGAGCTTGAAGCGCCAGGAACACGGTGTTGTGGCCTGCGAGATATGCTGCCCCGGCATAGTTGAAGAATGACTTCAAGTACCACTTGAAGAGGCGGAACCTGCCACTGACTTGGGGCCCTTCGCGGCAAACGTGTTTTGTCGTGCCGCACAAAACCACTTTTGGGTCGTTAAAGACTGGCAGAACATCTTTGAAGAAGTTCTCGGGCAAAAAGGCATGGTCGTCGACGAAGGCGATAAGAGAAGTTTTGACGTCTTCGATAAGGTGCATCATCTGAAGGCGCTTATTGGCCTTGCCGGTGCTCGCGACTCGAACCTCGACCCCGCACGTATCAAGGCGCTGGACAATCTGTAGTGCTTGCTCGGCTCTGGAGCGGGTGTCGGTGACGATATCGAGCCTCCCAGGCTGGTTCTTGAATACGCCCCAAAGGCACTCCTCGAAGTCTCGGTTCTCTGGCGAGACGGTGGATATACGTACGGTAACATCGTTGGCCTCTAGCGACGCTCGCTTGACCGGCTTCTTCTGCTGCTTCTTGATCCGATGTCGCAGTCGGCCGGATATGACGAGGGTGGGTTGAATCAAACTCGACCCAAAAACTAACAAAAAAAGCACGAGATACGGGTTGCTTGATTGATACCCGTAAAAGAAAGTTACAATGGCGATTAGAATGGACGGCGCATACAGCCTGAGCTCGGATAGTATATGGGTCATACTGGTAGTTTAGCAGAATGGTAGCTTGCGGGGACACGACGTGTGATGTAGAGCCTCCAAGACCATTCTAACGCAGTACGGGGGACTCTTATATCTCGCTTCGGATCCCGTTCACCTGCTAGCAAGATTCAGCCCTCATGCAGGACACACGCTCCTTACAAGACCGCATATGCAGTAGTCCTGAAAGAGCATCACTCGACCGAGGTGGGGCCAGGTAGGTTCCAGCCATTCACCATACGAGCGCCGACATGGAGCATCGTTCTTAAGAAGGGAGGTTTGTGGCGTGGGGTCGACGCCTTCCGTGCCATCTTTGTCCAACCAGCAATCGAGGCGTCCCGCGAATGTGGGTGACGACTTAGCGCTTTATCTACAGAACGGGACCACTCGGGTCCCCGCCGTTAAGATCCCAGATATCATGTCTCGAAAGCTTCAAAGCGGACATTACCGACATTATTTAAGTCTGCTATCAACACAACTCCCCCAACCTCAGAAGCCGCCTGCCAACGATTTCCATATCTCCTCAGTCCTCCATGGCACCTCCTCATCTGGAGCCCATGACCATGTATTCAGGTCCAGTCGGTAACGTTGATATCCATAATCGAGAACATGTCTCCCTGGAGGCGGTCGTTTCAGGATATGGGTAGCTAATGCCCCATCGCGCACCCTCTTACTTTCCGAATGCCGCTTCTCTAACCGTTCCTCCGCTGCCACGGATGATCTCCTGACACATCGGGTCACACCTCGGGAAGCTACCAGTATCTTCGCGAGGTTATTACTGCCCAGCGCCCCGACAGAAAACACATACACAGTCTCCTCATGTTTCCACCCCTCTTCTTCCAAGACCTTCCGAGTCTTTGTTCCACCTCCTTGGCGTACCTTTTGGCCTTCAAGGCTACCAAGTGAGCAGTGAAATATCGGGGAAAAACCGTCGGCGCAGAGTCGCAGCTTGACTACTCTCTATCAGTATAATGTGACCCGTCAACTTGAAGAGCCCTTACCTTCTTTTAAAAGAGATTCGATCACGTATAGAAAGTAATAATCCATTGTGAAGGCGAAGAAAGTGCCAAAGGAAAAGTTGACCGAGGCGGGGACAAACAGGTTCCGGGGCCCGTTTATCAACTACCTTGGCCGGCACGGTGGTTCGGACAGGTGTAATGGTCGTTCTCCCCTTGCGGATGGAAGAACCGGGGTACTTTCATCCTGAGCTGTGTGGTGCGGGTGGGGCCATCCACGCTAGCGCGCTTGAGACCGACGTCCACGTAGGGTATGCACCGCATTTCCGTTGGCGCGACTGATCGGTGCGTCGGCTCGAGAGGGCCCCTAATGAGGTGCATGACGGTTCCACCAGCTTCATCTCCTCCTGCCAGTTTGGGACAAATGCGGGACATTGGCAACTCAGGCCAAGACGTTCAGCCGGAGGGTCTGGGGTACATCCCGAACCCCCACGCTAGAAACTGAGTGATAAGCCATGCATGAATCACGCTGGCCACGCCGGGGGCGTGCGCTCTTGCCGACGCGACGCACCATCTTGCGGGGGCTAGTGAACGAAGATACGAGTCACGCCCAAACCTCCATTAGGGAAGACGATGCCGGACGAACCCCCGCACCTATACGGCCGGCTATGTCGGTCTCAGCTCGGCCGCTCTTATACCCACTCCGAAGTCAACACGGGTCCAGCTCTCACGGCATATTAGCAACCCGGCCAAAGAGAGCTCAGCCGTGGTCGCCTGGGGTAGGGTGAGTCCGTGTTGCACATTCATCTCAGAACCCCACACAGACAGGGGTTCGACTCGCGTCACCCAGCACTGAAGCAATTCACGGCCCGACTCGGGCCAAGCAGGGACGTCCAAACACTTTACTCCAGCGGCTCTTCGCAGGGAGGATCCAGGCTCGGGTGAGTACAGTTGTACATGATGTCCGTGGTATCTGAAGGTCAACCCGAACAGGAACAAGGGTTGACTAGAGCACTTCGGATACCTACAGCGCAGAAGAGCGGAAGACAACGTCACTAATGCAAGAGCCAAAGGCCCCTGTCGGACGGGTTTGTTCGTTTAACACTCAAGTATAAATTTGCTTGTGGGGTTCCCATGCATGGTTTTCCTGCCGTATCTTGCATCGGCCTCCGTATTGCGACGATGGTCGACTGGACAAACACACCCTCACGTCATCCCAGCCACGAATGCGCGCCACCATACGGATATGCATCGCTTGCCGGCGAGCCGACGGCGGTAGGAATCAGGAGAGTGGCGAGCTCAAGGACTTTCGCCGACGGGGCAATCCGCATCATTTCCCTCCATGTCCGGAACGTAACTTCGGATTCTTCCTCTCTTACTCGCCGAAACGCTTGGAATCTCTCGGGTGGTGCCGTGTCGCCCCATAAGTAGACCCACCTACACCCTAGTTAGCTCAAGCATACTATGCCCGCATTCGCGCTACTTACAATTCATATAGAGTATTCTCAGTCTGTACTCGGGCAAAACAGCGCCAAGGGTAAAATAGCGGCCGTTCCTTACAGGCAATTGTACAGATCAAGCCCACTGCGGATTCTGTTGACGGTATGAGAGGGTGTGGTTCTCGCTCATGGATACTTGATCCACTATGATGATAAGGCTGGATACTTGGTCTACCAGTATCGCAAGGCTGTATGGAAAAGTCAAAAACCGGAGTGCCCTGGACGCCATTCGACAGTGTAGTGGGCAGATTGCCGCACCGCAGGAGCATATCTCTCCACTGTGCGAGCTGAGCCTCGGCTACTAGTTGCAGCATCTGCCCGCGGAAGAGGTCTCTTTGGGGGAGCTCAAGGCCCCAAAATAAGAGCTCTCTGCGCTCTAGTCAGCCATGGTACTTCATTTTCACAGGAGTTGACTAACAAGTGCAGCTCAACCACGACTCCATCCTTTTCTGGCTGAGTCACATAATGGAATGGGTACGTCTCGGGCTGAATTTTGCGGGCTGTAGCACGAATCGCAGAAAGGGTGCCGTCGTCCGCCGGACATTCGTGGACAGAAAGTGGTTCCCGCTCTCGGATACTCGTGCGGCTAACTGAACGGTTATCCCAAAGGAGGTAGTCAAAGACATGACCGGAGGATGCTTCATGAGAAGCCATGGCTCATAGAATGCGAATCTGATGAAGGGTGAAAATGGGACGGAGGGTCGTGGGAGACCCAGAGCGTGGCATAATATACTCACCGGCATCCCCCCTGGAGACCTGCCATGGCCACCTTCAGTCTTGTCGTTGGTATGCACTAACGCGCTAACCGAGTCGGGTGTGCGCATCGGAGTCCCACTGCAACCGATGCGACGCACCATCTTGCCGGAACCAAGGGCAGGGACCAACAGACTGTGCGACCAGAGGGCCTGCAGCCTCTTCCCGTTTTCGTCAAGATGCGCGGGGCTGGGCAGCTCCCATGCCGGGTGGCAGGGGTAGGGGCGTGGGCGCGCTCTGGTGGGGTGGCCGGCAGCTCGTTCGCCGGCCGCACGGTGTGCGTCATGGCCCTGGCGAGGCGATCCTCCTGTCCGCCCGTATTCCTGCTCCGGCGGCTGGAGATGTCAACCTCCGACATCCACCGTTCGGCAGGGTGATGCCGCGATTCCCACCATACGCACAGCAGCAGATAATTACGGGTACAGAACCTGGGAATGGTTCTCATTGGGCTTCTACCTCTTGGGAGCGTAGCCACTCAACGACCCTGAGTGCTTCCGGATATATGCCCGGTCCTAGCCTATCAATAGCGGCCTGTTGAAGGACTCGGACCCGAAACCGCTCCTTGCCGACCTCACGATACTGATCCTCTTTGTTCTGTCCCCGTTTGTCCAAATCTCGCTTCCGCCCGTCACACTGTAGTCTCAGCTTCTCCATCAGATTCTCCCGTATCAATCCCGACTCCTCCAACAGCTCTATCCCCGTCAAGGCTAACTTCACCCGCTTTCGGTTTTCCCCTAGCTCTTCATCCTTCCGTTGGAGCTCCTATTTCTTCTCCTTCAAACGCTGAAGAGAAGAGGGATCTATGCTCCTGACGCTCAGTTCGATGCCGCTTGCCCTACCTGTCGTAAGAATTAATGTGCCAAAATCCCGAGGTGTAACATACCCTTTGACAGTCGTGCCTCCCTCTTGGGGATACTCTTTGTGGGTGGGTCGCATGATTGCAGCTGCAGAGAATGCGATGAGATATGCCATGTGTGCGAGCATGCTGGATCTTTATACCTCCAGATCCATGGATCTCGTTCTCCTGGAAGTCATCCTCACCGCTGGACACTCCTGCAGGTGCCTGCATCCTGCAGGAGTAATATAACAGACACCCATGGACCCTGCAGCGGTTCCGCGCGACATGTCTGGCTCGGGATGGAGGTTTCACCGCAGGCCAGGGATGTGACCGGCCAACTTGGGAACCTTGCCATACGTCAAGGGTTAGTCGATGTCTGGGCGGAACGAGGGAGCGCGTCGGGAACAACTGCGAAAACTGGTGGCGCGTCACGGCGTGGCCGGACACGGGGTCGGGGTGGGGCCGGACGGACCGATGTGTCAGCAGGACCGTAGACATACATTACGCGATCAGACAGCTGGCAACAGCCGCTCATACATTGCCGTCGGGCACTGCCCAACTATCCCAGCTGGGCATGGCTTAATATCGACCCTCGTCGGGCGGCGTGTTACCCCACTTCGCTTGAAGATGCCTTTGGCTAATCCACACCGGGCCGGTGCTGACTCAACGTCATCGACCCCTCCCGCGACATCGACAAACTCCGAGGCAGAAGCAGAAATGACGCACAGCACAATCCCTGCCTGCATCGACCCGACCGCCACAGCCTCCCGCCACGAAAGCAACCTCTGATACCAAGTGATCCCTTCCCTAATAACTGCTCGTCGACCGCAAGCCGCTGTTCAAGACGCCAGTCTCACTTGCAGATCGATCCAGTGGCAGGGCCGTTGCCTGATGCCATAGCCGATCAAGGTAAGTGTTCTGGAACGGAAGATAGATTGAGCGCTAATGTCAGCAAGGCTTCGACAACAGGAACGCTAGGTCTATCCAAAACCCAGCGATTTCGGAGACGGCCTTCATGTCGGTACGTTTACAGGGCTCGCGGCCATGTTTATGTGCTAATAAAACAAGTAGGACGGTTGGATACGTGTCGTGGGACATTACGAAGATGTTCAGTTGGTTCAAGGCGCGACGTTTCATTTTCGAGAATGCGATTATATCACACTATCCGAGCCAGGGTCAGCGACCCCTTTCTACACGGGTACAGCCACCGACAAGGTTACGGTTTGGAAAACATGTACAGCTCGGATTTTCAAAGGATCATATAGAGTTACCTGAATGATAGCCATACTCCGGTTACTCTAGACCCGGGTACACTGCTTCAAAATTTCGTTCCCGACATGTCCTCCAACACAAAACCCGAGAAATATATCATCTCCCGGTCGAGTCCTAGTCCATACGCAACGTGTATCTTGAAGCTGCGCCTCGAGTTCCTCCTTCCGACGTTTGCTTGTCTCGAGCAACCTGCTGGCTTCCCCGAATAGGCTTTGTACCTTTTCCCAAGTGAAGTTGGCCACGTCACCCAGATCAGAATGACCGATACAACTGAGTATAGGATAACTCAGGCGAAGAGCAATCCAAACATCTCCCGGCACATGAGGCATCGCTATAGTCATGCATCTCGTTGCGCTCATTCCTGACTCCGCTTCCCATTTCCAAAGTCTTGACGAAACGTAATAACTCTCGAAATATTCGGGCATCCTGGATTGTATAAAAGCGCGACTAGAATCTGTGTGAATCGTGTAGTCCTGATACGGGTAGTTGGTCTCCATCCTATCGAATAACGTAGGCACGTTCTCAGTGCCTGATGGATGTGCGTGCTGCTGGGCGGACGAAAGTACCGTCTGCTGCCAAGCCGACATTCCTTGTGTGGGAAGTGGCTCTGGAGTTAGTGGGACCGGCTGTTCTGGATACCAAGGACGTGGTTGTTGAGTTGGTGATTGTGTGGACTCCACGATAGCCCGGGTCGTGCTTGATGCCGGCGTTTGCGCTCGATGGTGGTCTCGCGGTGGCCACATGGTTGGAGTAGGGCTTGTCTCGTTCGCGAGGTCATTGGAGTCCTCGGTGGACGTCGCAAGGTCACAATTGGCGTCGGAGCTCTCGGGTGACTCTCTGGAATGGTTCCATTGGGCCCTGACGCATCTGATCATGTCATCGAGAGTAAGCCCGGACTGGCGACAGAAACGGACTGCAAGGACTAATGTGGTATTAGAAACCCATAGCTTCCCAAAGCGAGAGGGAGCTTACCAGTCATTGCTTCATGCTTCTTTCCGGTGGCTGTAGCTTCGAGAGCACAGGCAATGCTGTCGAGGCTAGTTTTGCTGAACCGATAGTCTTGGGCATCAACTTCAACCGACTGGATCGACGACTCTCGTCGCGGCGCTGATGCGGGTACTTGTTGGCGGTCAACAGGCAACTGGACCGACGGCTCTCGTTGCGGCGCTGATGCGGGCCGAGATCGTTGGCCAGTGATATCCGGGGGCAGATCGTAGTCGCTGAGCAATTTATGAAGTATTGATTCCCTATTATGAAGTTGAGGGATTCTCCAAGCATGGTCTCCAATCACATTCAGGTTGGCTCCACCAAAATCTTGAACAATTCTCGGTCCGTAAACGGCAACCAGAAATTTTGTCAACAGAGGGGACTGCCGAGTTATGAAGGACCTTCGCAGGAAAAGTTTAAACTTGCGGGAGACGCTTCCAACGTCCTTGAGTCTCCGTTCTTGATGCTTGTTGAACTCTTTCCGAAGCTCAATTTCTGCAACCGCGGTCTCAGCCCGTTTCATCGCATTCTCGACAGACATTGCGACGAAAGCTTCCAGGAAAGCCGCGACGAAAGCCGCGAGGAAAGCTGCGACGAAAGCTGCGAGGAAAGCTGCGAGGAAAGCTGCGACGAAAGCTGCGAGGAAAGCCGCGACGAAAGCCGCGAGGAAAGCTGCGACGAAAGCTGCGAGGAAAGCTGCGACGAAAGCTGCGAGGAAAGCTGCGACGAAAGCTGCGACGAAAGCTGCGACGAAAGCCGCGACGAAAGCTGCGAGGAAAGCCGCGACGAAAGCTGCGAGGAAAGCCGCGACGAAAGCCGCGACGAAAGCCGCGACGAAAGCTGCGAGAAAAGCGGCGACGAAAGCCGCGACGAAAGCTGCGAGACAAATCCGCGATAAAAGCTGGCGAAGGGGAGTGAGCCTAATATATGCTTGGTCCTGTAAATCTGCTGACTTTGCTGACCCTTGCACGTGGTCCGTGCCAGTGAACGCCCTCATGCCGATCATGCAAACCTGAAAGAACGTGGGGTGGGAACTGTCACTCACCTCGTCCGGGGACGTCGGCCTTGTCGCCGATCCTTGGTTCGTGCTGGATGAGCCGGCCACGTCTTCCACGCCCTGCGCTGGCAAAGACAAAGCAGGTATGAGTCCGGAATGGGATGCCGCATACGAGGAGTTCAGGTGAGACTGTCGCGCCGCCACTGTCCACATCCCCGCGTAATGGCGGCCCACAGCCGCCCTGCTGCGCTCGCCCCTGAATCCCAGGTCACTTTGGTACATAAAACAAAAAGGCATCCAAGCTCGCGTCACACTTGGTTGCCTTGCAAATAGTCTGCAGATGACGATGGCGAACTCGCAGCCAGCAGGCGTGAGGCTTCCAACACAGGCTTGTCTTGAGCCTCGTCCCGACATATCACCGTCCTTGAAAAGAGGATCCGACTGCGGCTCCCCGCCGCCGCCGCCCAAACGGCGATGCGATACTCCTCCTGCGCAGACTTCTGCTCCTACTCACTCATCCGACTCCTCCCCGACTCAGGGGGCGAACACATGCGACTCCCCAGCTCAGGACCCCCCCCCATTCCAGGATGAGCTGGCGTCTGCGTTCGGGTCGGGTCTGTCTCCGGTCAATAGCCTAGACGTCAACTTAGCCTCGTCATCTCGCTCGCAATCGTTGCCCGCGCGCTGCAGGCGTCGTGCCTCTTCCGACCCCCAGACAGCTCGGTTCTCTCTAGCTGAGGCAAAAGCCGGCGCACCGAACTCCTCCCTGCGCTCTCCCACCTCTCCGACCGACCCTACAAGCCAGCTGCTCCAGCCCTCTCCGTCAGGCAATATCGGCACCCAGGATGCAAGCGCCTACACCAGCTCGAACCTCAATCGAGCGGCGAAGTCTATGAAGGTCGGCTGCTCGACCGAAGATAGTCTGCGTCCTCAGGCTCATCCTGCCCATCTCCAGTCTTCTCTTCGGGGTCAGACTCCTCCTCCCGCTCCTCCTCGCCCAATCCCTCTTCATCCCTCTCCTCATCGGACCACCAACCCCGGCTCCAACCACTCTGCCTCCGAGCCTCTGCGCTCTACGGAATCTCCGGCACTCGAAGCGGACGACGGCACGGACTCAGCATATGAAGACGAGGACCCTGGTGATGAAATCGTGGAGAACAGCCACCAGGACCAATACGAGGAGAAGGGGGACGATGACGAGCAGGTTTGTCTCCGTTCGATACACGAAGCCTGCACCGCCGCCCTTCCGGGATCCTGCGTTGCACCAGTTAAGCCCGACGGCTGCGTCGTCGATATCAGTACCTGCCCGGAAGCGCTGTGGGCCGGGGAGTTTGGCGACGCACATAAGGCCGCTCACGTCGAGGTCTGGAACATCAGTCGACGGGGGGGCAAATTCCCGCCAAACGCCATACCCATGTTCCAAGACGTGGAGGAAGAGTGGACTCCTGGTCGGATATTTGACTTCATCTTTATGAGGGATATGTCTGACTGGGGTATGTCTCGCTGTATCAAAGACGGGAGGGGACTAATGAAGAAGAGTTACGACAACCTAGCGCCGAGAGGGTGGACTGAGATTCACATACTAGGAAACACTCTCTACTTGGACGATGGCACCATCGGCGAAAGTGACCCTTTTGCCCGGTTGTTCAATGCCTTGGCAGAAGTCCGCATGGAAACTGGCCGCCCACCTTTCTCCGTCCCCGACCTCGGGTCATTGGCGAGGGAAGCTGGATTCTCCAATATTAGCGAAGAGACATTCATGTTGCCTCTTGGCGAAATTTTCACGCCTAGCAGCTTCGAACCTTGTGTCAAGCTCTTGACCGAACCGCTAAGGGATGGATGGCAAGTTCAGGAGTTCGAGATGTTGAGGATGGAACTTCGGCAAGTAGCACGGCGCACGCGCGAGGGCCCTCATCTGCATTTTAAACTCGCCACTGTCACTGCGCAGAAGCCGGATGCCGTTGAGTAGAGAATCGCAGTATGTATATATTAGCAGACGTCGCGCTATCGAATCTTGTGTGTCGGCTGGTAGGAATGGCGGTCTGAAAGAAAGGCATGAGAGCTTTCCACACTCAAAGACCCTCCCCGAAAGCGACATCTCATCCCGCATTGCATTAAACATAGTGCACATCTGTCAATTTTCTCTCTCGATATATTTCCCCCAATCGATTGTACCAGGTACTACACCCGGTCCTGGACCTGTGGACTCTGACTTCACTGCCGTCTTAGTCGGGGTGCTTTTACGGGCGCGGCTCGGAGGCCCCGCATGCTGACCGATAATCGGAGGAGTGGGGCCGATGGACTGACTCTTCCCGTATGCATTCGACTTTCATGCTGTGGTATTCCATTCCCGCGTCCACCAATTCCTGATAGCGCGTTTCACAGGACGCTGCGGAGCGGTTCAGGTCGCTGGAAATTTCGGCAAACCCCTTTCCAAGAGACCTCTGTTCGATAATGCGAACGTCCTCAGGCGGAGCCCAGGGCCAGTTGTGATTTAGGCCATTCCGGATGAGCAGTGGATTGACAGCGCACGTCCGGATGAACTGCAAAATGGGGTCCCGATGATGAGGATCTTGAGATTCTTGCTGCTGCGCGATAGTGGGCTGACGAGATTCGTTCTGGAATTGCCTGGGAATCGATGTGGGCCCCGGTCGCATGGGGATCGATGGAGGAGCCTCGTGAGGCAACAATCCCCGGCCTCGCGCAGTCCACGCCCCATTGCCTGTCGTTTTTCAGTTGCCAGAACGGCTTGCGAGACTCGGAAACTTACAAGACAAGTCACACAGGTCGCGCCCTTAACGTAGACCCAGTCCTGACATGGGGCCTGATAGAAGTAGCTGCATCTATACTTATCGAAGCCTCCGGTGCTGCTCATGGCCGGGTCCTAAATGTGATGAAAAGATTAATGGGAACGCTAGAATGGCTAACGGGGTTCAGGTCGTCTTGGGACGCCCCATCCAGCAGGACGTAGAGCAGATATACATCACGGTATTCACGTAATTAACTCAAGGCGGTACGGAACCCGATGGTCAGTTGGGGACGCAGACGCCACGTCGGGGACGAACCCACCCAGTCAACGGCCCCTGGCGCCGGGATCTGGTTAGGGACGTCCAACAGCTCTGGCAAATCGCCCCTCCAGTGGCGTGTTAGCGCCACCTCCCGTCGTTTTTCGAGGCGTCCACAGCCTTAACAGGCGGAAGCGGGCGGACCAGGTCGCCTGAGAGGAGCGGGCATTTCTGCGCTTCCTCAATATAAGTTGGAGCGGGGCTGCGGCGCGAAGTTTGACTACTAATCCCACTTTTCAACGCCGGCTCAGTTCCATCAGCCATAGGTCCCCCGTCGTCCTTCAGCGACTGGATGTCCACCCAGTCTCCCTGAACCTGCCATGACCGTTGCGACCCTCCGGTTTATGGACTCTCCCCTTTTGGGACCTGTCGCTAGATTTGAGCCTGCCGAGTTCGTCCTTCAGTCTCTGTATTTCCCCCTTAAGAAACTGAATCGGGCGCGCTTCACTGGCGGAGACAGGTTCAACACGAATCTTCGGAGCCAATGGTCCGTAGCGTAGCTCTCTCCCTTCTACTCCATAGAAGGCCGTGTTGAGTGGATATTTGACGATGGGCCTTGGTTTCGGTTTCAGCGGCCTTTTGCGAAGGCGTATACCTTGGTTTATAAGCCACGTAGTCAGTTCCGGTTGCTCGATTGTTCGGAGACATGCGAGGTGCTTGTAAGCTTCGAAAGGGGATGACAAGGTTTCCCCAAGCCAGATTTCTTCGTCATCTGATCGCTTGTAGAGCACAAACTTGAGTCGGAATTTCCATGACATATTTACCGACAGGTCTCCAAAGACGAAATAAACACTATCTTTGGTTCCGTGAAGGCCGGAGACCGTGGTGCCCTGAAGGGAACCGCCTGGTGCCGAGATATCCTCCTTCCCATCAACCAGGATTGCCGTGACAAAGTACGGGCCTTGTAGGTCAGCGCAAAGTCTAAGTGATCGTGATGACACGCTTACCCTGCAAGACATCGTCCGCGACCTCGAGCTTTAGAGCCGGTGGAGGTTCGACGCTATAAGCTAAAGTCGGTTTAATACCAAAAGTCCGTAGGGACGGAAGTATGTTGGGGGAGATACCTCCCACTCTAGCCTGGAGGGGCTCCTGCTCCACCTTCCAAGCAAGGTGTTGGCCCCTGTGTGCAGGAGAAGGTTTCTGACTGGCTGCGTGTTGAATGAGGGTAGGTCGGGAGTTGTATTCCTGGAAGCTGCTCAGGTCGAACGAGTGAACGTTGTCGCTTGCCATGTCTTGGGTATTCATGGTGTTTTGAGCCAATGGATACATTGAGAAGAGACATGAATGGGGGGAATGGCCTGCTTAAGTACTTCGAGACCCGCAGGTTCCCTGAACCGTATCTTCGGCAGCAGGGAGGGCCTCAGGAGGTACGTTTTGCTTCTGACGGAGACCTGTAGATCACCTTTATCGTCCCCGTATTGACTGCCCGGCCGACAGACCCCCGCCAACCGTTTGACCTTCGCCCTCCGTTTCCCCTGCTCTGGCCCATGGAACTTTCCGGCAGCCACCCTACTTTCCACTTTAGATAAACGAAGAGGGAACTCTTGATCCCTTGGCATATGGGGCCGGCCTATTGTCCCCCACGCTGAACTCCTTAGCAAATAGGAGACTCCTAAGCCCCGTTCCTTCCACCCCGAGATCCACTCCGGGTTCGTCCCCCATGCACACACCCCTACCTCGTCGGACAAATCGGAGGCGTTGTCCTCTGGGCCTTCCCTTTTCAGATCTCCCCGATCCCTCGGCGTCAAATAAAGCCGGGAATGAGCCCCCTACCCTCGGACTTGTCAAGCTCCATCTCTACTCACAATGGACCAACACGCTATAGATGCCATTGTCGATAGCCTTGCCGCTGGCCTTCTGGTTTCCTATACAGTCCTGCTGCACGTAACACGCCCAGGTGAAGACCCAGTTTGGCTGATTTGGCTACGCTACCTGCTCCTCATCGTGCTGCTCGTCCTGGCGGCTCTCTTTTTATGTCTATCATGGAAGGCGCCATGGCTCGCGCTGAACGCCAACAAGTGGCGCGCTCTATCGCATGGCATGATAGGTCTATCATTCGTCTCAACACAGGTACCGTCACGCAGAGTTTATTTGATCCTTGCTGATGGATCTGCAGGTTCTCTCAATAGGGTACGCCATCCGAAAACTCCACACGACACACGCCACCTTCTCTTACACCGCTACGGCTATAGCATTCTTAGTCCTGCTGGGATACTTGGTTCCTGCTTCGCTACGAGCAGACACGGATGGGCCTCCCGAATGGATATGGGGTGCGCTCGGGGTAGTCTCCTGTGCTGCAGCTTTCCTCTTTGGACACGCGTTCCCAAAGATGATCAAGAAGAAAGCACACCTCCTTGCGGCAACAGTACTGAACGTCATATGCTTTGGGGCGTCCGTGTGCCTGACCATCCTGTCGGCACTTGAGAGACTGGATCAGCCGTTCGTTTTCCAATGCATTCCGCCTATGGTTACCATCACCAGCCAGATAGTTTTGGGGTGGAGAGGTATTTGGAAGCTTTTCAGAATGGTTAGCACCTGCGTCTTCACTAAGCGTGCTTCCGACGAACAGGCAGATGCAAATTCGGAGACGCCACAGAACACTGAGAGCCAGGGTTCCCGACTCGCGGACGCGAGCCGGTCCTCTTCCGATGGGGCCACGTCCGAAGTCAGCGCGTACGAAATGGTCTGATCAGGGGAGTCTGCGGACGGGGTGGAGGGGGAAATAGCGCAGCACTAGCTCGATAAACTCCCATGCTCCTGCCTGTGCAAGACCAGTCGTATCTTTGGGTGTGACGAGGGCTCGGTGCTGGATCGACATCCGGAGCTGGAGGCCGGTCTCGGCGCGGGTGAGCGAGGTACATGGACTGGAGACTGGGGTGGGGGGGGATAGGCATGTTCAGCTTGCCCCATCGTTTGCCGCTCCCGAAATTACCCGTACGAAGCCGCATATATGGTGCCAGGCGATGGTAGTCAGAATGGCGTCGCTGGAATCGACCGCCCCACCACCAGAGGAACCAAGCGGGGCCGGTTCTGGATTTGGTAAAAGAAAAGTGGTCCCCGAAAGTTCCTCAAGAGGCAACCCCACAAACAGCCGGACCCCCACCCCTAGCTTTAGCGGTTGACCTAATCGTACCTGCCTTGTCTCGCCTCATCCTTATTGCCCTAGCCTAGCGCGTCGGGCCCCACAATACCGGCAAGGACGGCCCGTGCTGACCGGCACGGGGCCCTGGCCGGTACCTGCGTGGCATAGCGCAGTGGTATTACTTAAAGAAGGGGGGCAGCGCGTCCTCATCAAACCGCCGCTTCGCGCGACATAACAGGTTCCGCGTATTCCATTATTGCCCTTTTTTATGATGACAAAGTTTATTCAGTACCAACCTGATGGGCCAAGACGGAATCCCCTGGAGCATGCTCAGGACGGGATACCCCTTGCTCTGGAGCGCGCTCGTAGGGGGTTTCTCCCCGCTGTGAACCCCAATCCCCGCAAGATGGTCTTCCTCTCTGCTCGATATCGGTACGAGGTCATTGAGTCCCCGCTACATAGGGACAAGGTGTCGATTGCTGCTTCGATTGCACTAGCCCGGTATTTCACGATGGGTGAATGGGCGGAGATAGTTGATTCCGGCCACCTTGACGAAGCCGTCGAAGTGCTCCAGGGAACCCAGTTGCTGCCATACTGGGCTAATTATGTGCAACTTCTCTTGAAAGAGTCGTCCGAATTTGCGAGACAGGCTATGAGTGGTATGTCAGACCGAAGCGCTTTCGTTCAATATGCTCACTGAATAGAGATATGCCTTATGATATGGGAGGCGGATCCGCTCGCCTTCATCAACGACGTGATCTGTCTCCACAACCACCCGACAGCGCCGCCGATCCCGCTTGACGATACTGCAGGGTCCAGAGGGCATCGCGGCTCCGCCTCTTCACGTCCTTCGAATCCGATCCCGCTTGATATAACAGGCCCCCCACCGAAAAACCCTCGATTATCCCTCCCCCGGGAACCGTCGACGGGGCCTCGCGCTACGGACCATCTCGTCAACGACCCGATCTATGAGGACCCCAACGCGCCGCCAATGCACCACTCCAAGCCAGTCGTCCGTCCTACCCGGGCCGAAGAAGCCGTCTTCCCCGACCAGCCCGAATCCTCGACGCCCCGAGCGTTCGACTCGACCGAGCGTCCTCCCGACTCCTTGCCGACCCCCGATACGTCAATGCCGGCTCACCATTGTCTGGGGCCATCCTCAGTCGACTCCCAGAACCCCGAAAGGGTCCCTGACTCGACCTGCCTACCACAGCAAGACCACAAGTCTGCTTCTGCTGCCCGCCCTCCCTCCTCGCTGCAGAGCCCCGGAACAAGCCCCGAACTCTCGACAGCCGCTCATGCGCTAGCACACCCGTCCGAACTGACCTCAGGGGATCGGATGAGGCTAGGGCGGGTGCTGCAAAGTCGTCGGCACGACTCATACGACGCAACCCTAGATCGTTTGGAAATGCTTCAGAACCTACAATCCATGAGTCAGGTGGAGGCAGCTACTGTTCTTCAACAGATGTCTCCGCGACACGTCAAACATCTCTATAAAGTGTTCGACCTAAGAAAGTTCGATATTGGGCTTGGATATAGGCAATTACTAGAAGATTACCTCAAGTTTTGGAGGTGTTGGGAGAAGACTGAGGTATTCGGCGTCGAACAGGCACTCGGTATGAAGCGCTCAAGCTGCTTTAGCGTCGTAGATTTGGAAGAAGAAGGCGATATAGATTTAACAATCAAGGTAAGCCGGGGTGAAGGGACAAAGTGGATTTTTGACCGCCATCCACCATTTACCCTAGGAAGCAGCTACTGTACTTCGATCCCATAGAGTTATTGAGAAGTCCAACGCCTCAATTATGTCGTCTTTCTCAGCAGTCCCAACCCGTGTCTCCGGTTCCACCCAGGACGACCATATCTTCTGCCCGTCTCGGATGATTTTGACTCCCCCCCAATGAACCGTAATTTGGAGCGGACCGGTCACATGTATCCTGCACGAATAGGCATTCCAAGGCAGCCCCTTAGAGATAAAGTCGCTGCTAATGCTAGTATCTCAGTTAGCGAAGGAGTCGAAGAGGCACAAAGAGAAAATACCTTGCCATCCTGCGAATGATGCTTACCGAACCGGCGGACGATGCCGCCGGAGGCGGACGTGGGGCGGCTTCTCAGGCAGCAAGAAATTCAGGCTCCGTTATGACTAATCAAGCTCGAACACTGCGGGGCACCGGAGTCCCCTCGATTTGGAGCGCACGTGCGTTGGGTAGGACTGTGGCAGGCGACAGCCGATAACAGCTGTTTGCAAGAAGCACGGGCGCACGTTTGACCCGTTGCTGTGCTATTATTTATTGTTGATGCCAGGCAACCACGCCATACGCCT
The DNA here is from genome assembly GCA_017657125.1 of Scopulariopsis brevicaulis. Taxonomy (NCBI): domain Eukaryota; kingdom Fungi; phylum Ascomycota; class Sordariomycetes; order Microascales; family Microascaceae; genus Scopulariopsis; species Scopulariopsis brevicaulis. Next base: position 47,235 of record JAGFNX010000375.1, read on the forward strand.
ATCCATTTCCTTTCAATCTCGCAGGCCCTTACCCCGCTCGGTTTTCCGGCATCTTTCTGCTCCATCGTCGCAGAGGGGGCGTCCTCTCCACACAGAAGCAAGTTGGTCCACCTTCCCCTGAACGGGCCTTTCCCTTTCCATACGGTCACCGTGTTTCCCCTTGCCAAACTAATCAAGTTAGGCTGTGTGCAGATTATCGTGCGAGCGACTATCCATTATCGCCGTGCAGCACATTCTGAACGACTGCGATGTCTGCGAAACCGGTCGAAGAGGAAGGATGCATTGCAACAACGTTTGAGAGAAAATACTATCATCGTGGGAAGTTCTTCATCAAAAGAAGTCTACGACCTACTGAATTTCGCACCGGATACCGCGGACTTCATGTACCTCGCCTTGGCAAGGAGCGCCTTATGAACGAAGCCGAGTCTCTACAATTCATTCGACAGCACACTGATATTCCAGTACCGACTTTGTGCTGCCACTTTGAGGATGACGGGGCATACTACTTGATTACGGAATACATGGAAGGCGTGAGCATGTCTGAACTTCCAGAGGAAGAGAAGGCTGTGGTGCGCGAAGAGCTGGTGAGCCAGGTTGCGAAACTCAAGACTCTAAAGTCCTGCCGTATTGGCGGACCATCAGGAGTTGTGGTTCCTCCATATCGAGTTTTGCAACGCTCGGAAAAAGACAACTGGTATTTACCGCCCTCGAGTCATGACGAATACGCCTTCTGCCACAACGATCTCTCGCAGCAAAACGTCATTGTCGACCCTGACACGCTCAAAATAAGAGCAATCATTGATTGGGAATATGCTGGCTTCTTCCCACCTCACTTTGAATTCCCATTCTATAACAGACTTGGCCCTTCGTCAGCCATCAACGATGAAATTGATGACTCTCTTGACCTACTCCAGTTTCTCCGTTCCGAACCAAGTAACACTGGTAAAAAGTGTGAACTGGAAGAGGGTCTCTGTTGATATATAGTCTCTTTTCTATGGGGATCCGATGTCCTTCCGATGAATTGAGAGTATTTAAAGTTCCATCCACCCCTCCTCGCCTGTGAAGCCAATGCTTGGAGATAATCTTGAGAAATGTGAGCCTTCAAGGTCTGACATCGAGGGTCGAGGTCTGTACCTAATGCGGCGACTTTCCACAGTTGGGACATTCGGTCTGTGTGCTGGACACAGCGGTCCCGCAGTGCTTGCAGTTGCTGATTGTGGAAGGCATGGTGGTTTCAAGAGCTTCCGACGAACGGACAGGGAATGATGGGTGTATTGTGGAACAAATGGCTGATCGTCAGTCGGTTGAGGTTTATGGCTGCAAAAGAAGTCTTTCGTGGAAACCGCGCGAGGAGTTGTCCTTTATATGTCGGCGAGCTGTCACACTTCGCTGTGAATCCAACCCGAGCTTATGTATTCCTGTACTGGTCAAGCCTGCCTAACATGCTCCATGTACAGTATACCGCGCCTCGCCCTGAAGTGGAGATGTTCACCGGCGAAAATATGCTGTACCTAATACCGCCTGCTGGTGAGCTGCGTTGGAGCAACCCAACCCCTCGCGCCGCCACACCGGTCACCGCAAAGGCTAACCGGTGATTGGTCGCGTGTAATTCCCCGCACTTGGCAGCGCTGCCAACACAGACGAGCGCAACTTTGTTGGAGCGGGGGATATGTGGAAACGCCCAATCTTCGCCGCTACTTTCTGCAGTGGGCGACTACTGAAGTCCCATGTTGCAGATCCGCCTGAGCATTGATACTGTTGCCTGGCCCCCGAAAGCCACCGGTAGAAATTCGGGGACTCGTCAGCCACAATGCCAAGCGCCTGCGCCAAGTGATCCCGCACTCACGGATTGCAAATGTGTCCCCACAGACCAGTGATTTGATAATGCTGACTAATTATTGTATCGTCGCATACCAGCCACAGAAAAATGCCACGCTCTGCGTCATTCGCGTCTCATCTATTCTCCCCGTCTCGAGAGCAGCCCACGATGGCAGATGAATCGCGGTCGAACACGATCCAGGAGAACCCTATCGGTAAAGGTCTCGACGCCTTTCGCACTTCGTTCGACTCCGTATGCAAGTCTGCGGGCGTTGCTAGCTCCCCAGGCGCGCTCGAGCAGCTTAGTCGAGAGGGTATGTCAGTTCGCGCCATCATACTCAAGCTCATCTGACCTTCAATGCAGATCTCCAAAATCTCGCTCTCGATCTCCTATCCGCTCTGCGAAAACTCCCTGCTATTCGTCAGCTCGCTTCAAGAGCTGGTCTTGGGACGCTGCGAAATGATCTCCTGAAGCTCATTTCTGCTGTCGCGTCTGACGACTTTGAGTTCGGCCGCATCAAACCTCTCCTGAAATCAGTTCTCGCCGATGATCAAGATGATGCGCTCATCTGGGATCAAGTCTACCTCGCCGTCACCGAATCCACTCCGCCTCCCCGACCGATCGCGTCTTCTCTCCAGCAAACCCCATGGCTTCACAACACGAGCAGCTTCGCGAACTCCTCCGAATACCGCCAAGATGTGGACAGAGTCCTTAAGTTGGAACTTGGTCCTCTCTATGTCGGTCTTCGTCATTTCCGCAAAACATTCTTTGGAAGTGTTGCAGGTCTTGAAGCAGCTTCCGAGGCCGTCTTCAAGAAGTGCATGGAAGGCAGTAGCCCACTATTCGATGAAGGGTGGCGCGGCTGGCCGAAAGATGCAAACCAAGATGACGTGTTGAGTTGGTTTGCAGACTTGAACGAGGAGCTAGTGGCATTCGCAAAAGAGTACAAGTCGACCCCGTCGAACCGTCGAAGGCCACTGGCGCAACCTAACAAGCCGATCCAGGGCTCCACAGGGGAGCGCAAGATGGACATTGGCTTCGTGAGCGACCCCGACGCTAGGAGAGGTTCTCGATGCCACTGGTCGCAGATCCTCGTGCCCGGAGAGCTCAAGAGCAACCCGTCTGCCGACATAGCCTCGAAGGCGTGGCTTGATCTCGGCAGGTACGCAAGGGAAGTACTTGCTGCGCAAGACACGCGTCGGTTTGTCTTGGGCTTCACCATCTGCGGATCCCTCATGAGGATATGGGAGTTTGACCGGCTTGGGGGGTTAGCGTCCGAACAGATCGACATCAATCATGATGGGCTACAGTTCGTGTTCACGGTCCTCGGGTTCCTCTGGATGAGCGAAGAACAGCTTGGTTTCGATCCTACGATTACCACAGAAGACGGCCGGCGGTATGTCACGATCGAACGGAACGGTCAGACAGAGCGGCTGGTCATTGACAAGTTGATGAAACGAGCGCCTTGCATCGCCGGCCGGGCAACCACATGCTGGAAAGCCTATCGCGAAGAAGACCCCCAGACGCCGCTTGTGATCAAAGACTCCTGGCAGTACACGGAGCGGGACGAAGAAGGAGACCTGTTGAAAGAGGCGACTGAGAAAGGTGTGGTCAATGTGGCTCGGTACTACCACCACGAGGCGGTGTTTGTCCATGATGAAGCCGACGATATTCGAAGCAATGTCCGAGGGGGCCTGGATATCACGGAGGCGAGAAATTATCGGCCGGAACGATCAGTGCTCCCGCCAGGTTCGAGTGCGATTAGTGCCCCGCGGAAAGGACGAAGCATCAGCGCTGCTGGCGTGAAGCGGTCGTCTAGCCAAACTGGAGCCCCTCTACCGCCTAATAAGCGATCATGTTCAACCTCTCCAACGAAGGCTAGCAGTAATGATCCCCTAAATCGGGTACATCGGCGTACTATTGTTCGCGACTACGGAATACCTATCTACAAGGCGAGCTCCCGATCTGCCTTGCTTGCAGCACTGGAGGGCTGTATCGAAGGGCACGAATCTTTGCACCGGGCTGGTCTCCTCCATCGAGACATCTCAATCAACAATCTCATGATCAACGAGGACGCCGACAACCTCTCATGGCGTTCGTTCTTGATTGACCTTGACCTTGCCATAAAACAACGACGTGAATCTGCCTCGGGAGCACAAGGAAAGACGGGCACGAGGGCTTTCATGGCAATCGGCGCACTTCTAGGCGAGCAGCACTCCTTCATGCACGACCTCGAGTCATTCTTCTGGGTTCTCTTCTGGATATGTATCCACTGCAACGGGCCAGACGAGAGAAGGGTCGTTCCACGGTTTGATAAGTGGAACTACGTGGACACGGGAGAGCTGGCAGAACTGAAAAAGGGCCAGGTATCCCACGAAGGGGATTTCATCAGAAATGTGGAGGAGAATTTCACTCCCTATTACCAGACCCTGATACCTTGGGTCAACAGACTGAGGAAAGCAGTGTTTCCGGGAGGCGGCAGGTGGGAGAAAGAGGACAGAGAACTATACTCCCGGATGAGGGACATCCTTCGGGAATCAAGAAAGGATTCAAAGGTGGATGATTAGCATTGCGGGCCCTGTAAGGTCGTAGGGTAGGAGTGTCCAGATAGTCTGCATCCTGATGCATGGATCAAGTACGTGACGTGTCAGTACAACTTCTACAATCGGCACACGTGGTATAAGCGCCGCCTTCCTGCTAGACGACAACCTCGACCTACGGATCTGTGATTTCGCCGGAAGCTCGCTCCCAGACAGTCGATGTGCCTTTTCCTCTCCTGGGCCAAAGTATGAGCCCCAGGCGTGGAACCGGGATTATGTACATACTCAAGCCGACGATGTTTTCGCCAGCTGTTGAGGGACCCTGAAAACGTGGTCGGGCCAATGGGGATGTCTCTTCCGTTCCCAGGAGCCCGGAATCGGTCTATACCGGATACGACGTGGGGGGTTGGGGGAAGCGGCCTGGATCGTCCGGATGGGTTAGCATACGTGATACGGGCCTTTAGGGTATCCTGCTGCTCTATAGAGGCAGGTTCGCGTCGAGACAGGAGGTAGAGGACGAATCGAGGAACGGACAGCGCGCTGGTAAACAGGCGCCAAAGCAGGACCCAAGCCCGCTGAAAGCTGCAGACAGAGGTGAGGCGGACGGCGGCCTGCCAATCATAGTTCGCGTCGTCCAGAGCGGCATGCGCGAATAGCAGTCCCCCAGCTCCTTAGCAGTGGTGTTTGGCTCCGAAGGAGAGCACGTGATCTTGCTGCCTGAGGCTAGAAGAGATGCCCCTCATCAAGAACAGCCACCACTCTGATCGCGACAACCGCCAGCGCTGCTGGATCCGATGACCACGCCTGCAAACTCTCTCTAACCATCCAAATCTCAGCTGTCCACCTTGCCCGCCATTCTCCTTGGTCCTGATTTCGTATGTCCACCACTGCTCCACTCACCCCTGCCTTTCACTCCTATCAATAAATGTCCTAGGAAGCCACAGTCAGTGTGGCTCGACCGTTCTTGCCTCGACGTTTCCAACCTCGACCGTTTTTTCCTTCGACGATTCCAACCTCTGATTCCAACCTCACCTCGACGACTCTTGCGTATTCTCGGAGCCTCGGGTAGGTCAGCAAACACCAAGTTTGACCTGTCTCTCGACATTACCGTGCTCTTTTTTGGGGCGATGAGGCGCGACTTGACGGAAACCGGGAATACTTCGGACGTGACCTCGCGGGAACTATCTATCAAAGGTGCGGGGTCAGCAACTGTTCCCCATAACGTCTGCAAAGACATCGTGAGGATGGCATATCCATTCCCATGTGACGTTTGTTCAGCGACTATCATATCAAAGGAAAGCGGTGAGGAGCATTGTGCTTTACATAAGGTAAGAATACGCCTTGGGTCCGTCAGCAACTCTCTAACATAACGCAGTCCCAATGCATTTCGTTGGACAAGAAGGTGCATCAACGCCGTGAATCACGCGTAGCCGACGTCGACGGCGAAGCGGGTCAACCATCTAAAAAGCGACAGCGACTTAGCAAGATGGTGAAGTGTCCTGAAGACTACTGTCATACTTGGTGGGAAACCATAAGAGACGCCAATCGACACCGATTCACTCGTATGTCCCGAAAGCGGCCCTCCAATCGGACTGAATCCTAATAGGTCTTCCAGACTACAAATGGAATCGATCTTGTAACGAGTGCGGCCTAGAGTTTACTACAGCAAGCAGCTTCGTAAACCATCCATGCAAGGGAGACCGGCCTCGCCAACAACAGATCAAGGGCCGGCAGAAACATATTGAGGACACCCTGATCCTCGCCGTCACCTCGACTTCCACGAAAAGGCGAGGAAGGCGCATAAAACGAACTTCAGGCCCCTCCCACCGGAGACCGATCCAAGGTTCCCGAGCCGGAACTCGAGACTCGTCATATGGACTCGGAATGCCGCCAGAGCAAGCTGTTAATGATGGTTCAGCGCCGCCTCTTTACCAGCATAGCAAGCCGTCGGAAGGAGTTGCCGATGACACCTCAGCCCAGTCACTTTTCCAGGTGCACGATAGGCCTGAATTTCACGCATCGTCTGACGGGCTTGAGATGCTATTAGAGGGAGTTGTTGATGACACCCCAGCTCAGTCGCTTTTCCAGGTGCACGATAGGCCTGAATTTCACGCATCGTCTGACGGGCTTGAGATGCTATTAGAGGGAGTTGTTGATGACACCCCAGCTCAGTCGCTTTTCCAGGTGCACGATAGGCCTGAATTTCACGCATCGTCTGACGGGCTTGAGATGCTATTAGAGGGAGTTGGTGACGGCAATTCGTCATTTTATCCTCAATACGGCAGGTTCGAACATGAAGGGTTGCATGAAATGCCGTTGACGCAAACCTCTGGTACTGGGCAGGGTTGTCACCTGGGGTACGGCAGCCAAGAATGGACCTCCTGACCCAGCCTACTCCTGGCAAAGACGGGGCGCACGAAGCACAAAGATAGATCCTAATAAAGACAATACGGCTGCAATTGTCTTGTTGAATCTGCGCTGAACCTAGCTAGGATCAAGAACCGGCCTCCCGTAACCGTAGTCCAATCATGATCGAACGACCCATTCTTGCATGGTGAAGGAACCGAGGGTGAACTATCAGGCTACCGTGCGTCAGAAAAGCGATAGCAAGCCATAGTAAATGGTACGGCTGGTCTTACACGCCACCTTCCTCCATTTCAAGGTCCTCCTTCGAGTAGTCCTTTTCAACGTCATCTGGATATTCAAAGGCATTTTCACCCTCCGGCAGCACCCCGTCCGATTCAACTTCGTGCGATTTGTCCAGGCATCCGTATTGTGAATTGGGACCGAGCATATACGCGATTACACTCTTCACTCGTCTTCCTCGCTGTTCCCAGTTGTAGTAACCCGGAGTCGTTCCCCATAGAAAATGGAAGTGGCTTTCGATGGGGTAGTGGTCGAGGATTTGAGCAAGGCCCTACTAACGGTAAGTAACTGGTTAAGACGTCTGATGGGCGACTTACTGGGTGTTGTCGGAGTGTTGGTTCGAAATGGCGCCGGCGGGCCTTCTTTGCATTGCCGGTGAGGTACAAACTGTTCACAAGCTCCCCGATCTTCGCGTACTTTAAAGGGAAGTATCCGTGTTCCTCTAAGAATTTGAGTGCATTATCCGCGGATATCGATGGGGAAACTTGGTTTTGATGAAGAACATCAGCTGTGGAGGTGGCCATGATGGCGTCAGGTGGGAGGTATTCGAGACCATCGTCTTGAGAGAGGGGTAGATTTGGACGTGCGTCATAGGCCTTATATTTTCTATTTAATTGCATATATCAGTCAGCCGACGTCAGATGCCCGCGCGTCCGTTATCTTTATCCATCTGATTTTCCCACTTCTGCCCAAACACTTCAACTTTCGCTCCACCATGATCCTCCCCCTCTGCCGACCCCCGACCATAAATCGTCAAGGTATGAATCTCCCCCTATTTCCCCCAAGGAACATAACTAAAGAAGTTGGATGATATAGACATTCCTGCGCTGTCTTCAAACGACGCACACGATGCCAGAATCAGGGTGCCCGAACGGGTGTGACAACGGTAAAATTGAAGGCCGTCGGTGCACTCTATGCAATCCAGGCGGAAAGAAATAAAGCCTAGTCACGCTATGGCTATGGCCTCGCGGCCGATAGCAGGGTTATGGGTTATGCACGGATATAGAATGCGCTGCAACCACGAGGGATCAAGATTTTTGCGAGTTTAGCTAGCAATATCGAGAAACAGTTTCGCGCCCTGACTACTGGCAGAACGTACACTGTACTCTCCTGATGATGATCATGATGTATGGGGATCGGGATGTCGGCCCCGGGTCCTCTCTAGCCCGTGCTTAGATAAGTCGGGTCTTTTTTTTAGCCGAGCCGTTCCATTTCCACAATTGCCATCATTTGCCACAATTGCCATCATTTGCCATAATTGCCATCATTTTTCCATAGTTGCCACCATTTGCCATAGTTGCCATCATTTGCCATAATTGCCATCATTTGCCATTGTTGCTATGTTAGAACCACACCACCTACATGATGCGAGATTCCGGGACAACGTCTCCACTAATGCCGAGTTCACAACTTGTGGGACCGTCTTGTATGCGTACCAGTCCTGAAGTGGTATGACCCAATGCGTAATGTATCAAGTCTTCGTGTTGGATTCATAGACGTGCAAGTATATCACAATATTGCCTTGCACCAATCCCTAGCTTGCTCAATAGCCACGCAGCCTCCTCCTCCTCCCTAATCAATAACGCGCATCCATGCCAGATCCGGGTTCATGGCAACAGCTCGGGCATCAAGCGTGGGGCCGACCCAGAACGCAGCCGTGCCCTCAAGCAGATTGGGTACATGCGCGGCACGTATGCAGTTTGCAACACCGACACTCAAAGATACACCAGTGTGGTCCCGAGTGACAAATATTGCATGTCCACTAGATCAACGTACTATCCGACTTGACGAGCTTGAATGAGTGTGCGCAGTTGGTGAGGGCGGAAAGAGCCATATTGCAACTGGGTTTTTAAGTCAGCTCAAGGATAAAGTTTCGTGCCATCGGGAATTGGACTTACCGGAATCGATATCTGCCTGTGTTAACGGATGTTGTGTGGATCGGTTGCGCTCCTGATGATGCCACCACGCTGGCGAGAAGAAGACCTTATATCAGATACTCCCGCTGGGAGATGAGACGAGGCGGCAGGGGGAATGCATCCCCGATTCCGGGGTAGGTGCGGCGACGGCCTACACATGCATGAGGAGTCCCTGCAGCGCTCGCTTCGTCCGTGAGGCCAACCACTGACCTGAAGACGGCCGGAACGGTGGCCGCGAAGGTGGCCCGCGGGGTGGTGGTAAGACGCGTATAAGAGCTTCTGTTCTCTACTCGAACACACCCCTTTGGATGCTATTATTTCCCAGGGTTGAGATTACCTTTCGTACTCTCTCATTGTACGTACAGGGCCCTCCGATGCTGAGAAGGAAGCTAACAACTCTTATCTAGAACGCACTGAAGGAGCAATTAACCAGTGAGTACACTCCGAATACGTCGCCCAAGTGCTCCTGTCACTAATCTATCAGGCCTACATCCATCACCGTTCAACTCCTCACTGGATCACGACAGACATGTCTATTTCATCTGGTAACAAAGACGCCACTCCTCCTAGCCCGGCCACTCCTACGTCTCCTCTGCCATCTGCCTCTACCGAAGCTCCTCCGCGTCCTGCGGCTCCACCTGCCACTGAAACTCCCCCACGTCCTATACCGGCCTCTTCAGGAGCCCCCTCATTGTCTTCTCTACCTGCTCCTCCTCCTCCATCTCCTCAATCGGCTGCGACCATGGTTCCAGCCATTGTTCCGACCTCCGGTCCTGCTCCTCCTGGTCCGACTCCCACCACCCGGAGCTCGACTGATCATCCAATCCCCAATGGGAGCATGGAAGACCAAGACCAGCGTTCCCACTACATCAATACCGACGGCTTCCAACGCGAGCTGGTGTTGCTGAAGCCAGCCGGTGGTGGTTTCGAAGAGGCGGAGAAACCAGGCCTGGGCGGAACAGACGAAAAGAAGGGTTAGGACCTGCTCACGGATCTCAGGCAGCTTAGATATTCACTCATTCATTCGGGCTTGTATTTCGAATGTCGTTGGATCGGATATTTATTCTTCCGTTTTCGGCACCGCCACATGGCTGTGGGCCGTGTGGCGGCGCGCGGTTGGGCACCAGCAGGCCGTGGCACATGCCTTTCGGTTGAATAAAAGTAGCTTGACAGCCGACTTAATCGCCATGTATCCGTGACGACCTCCATTTCTCCTCTTACTCTACCCTCAAGATTCCCCAAAATATGAGTGAACCCGAATACTTGGAAACAACCCCTGCTTTCAAAGCGCTCGCCCAGAAGGCTACAGAACAACAATGCGACTGGAAACGCGAAGACCAGCCAGGCGAGTTCTACAGTTGCCAAATGCCATTAGCAAACCGTGCCAGACTTGTTCATGAATTAATAAATAAGAACGTATGTATTGCGTGCACTCGCGAAAACATTCTGCTAATAATCTAGCGCCCTGAACTCAACGACCGGATGGCATGGACGAAGGCTGCCACGCAAGGGCCTTTCCTGCTCGCAAGGGGCACGATGTCGACAGGGGAGGGTAAGGTGCTCGTCCCCATAGGTAAACCTCCGACACGCCTGCCTACATTTCGACCCGATAAAAATAAGAAGGACGGAAAGGCTGTCACGAATTGGCCCGACCCCTTCTGGTTCCCTCCAAACTCTGCAGTGACTATAGAGGAGGAGGAGGGCAGAAAGGGGGGCGAGGGGGACAAGACGGAGGGGGAGGAGGGGGAGGAGGGCAGAAAAAGAGGCGAGGGGGAAAAGAAGGAGGAGGAGGGAGTAGAAAGAGCCGTCAGGTTTATGTTTGTTATATTTGAGTGATTACCCTAAAGCTCATCCTCAGTCTCAGACACATATAAATCCGTGATGTAATCTTTCGCGAAGCTGTCAGTCTCAATAATCGTGTCTCCTGGTTGACGCGGTGTCCAGGGAGGGCAGGGTGGCGGGCTTCCGGGCTCCAGGAGCTCGATGGGATTTGCTCCACCCGGGTATTCTTCGCTGCTGCTAATAACCGTAGAGTCGGGCATGGAAAACGCAGCATCCTTAACTGTGTCTGGTTGGTGTTCCACCCACGGCACGATCGGACAACCAAGTTTTGAAGGATCAACCGTGGCTAGAACGGGGCGGGCCGCGGCGTAAAGCGTGTCGTTCGTAACGGTGCTCTGCGAACTGGAGTTCCCCGATCCACTTTCACCAGTGCCTACTCGATCTGGAACACCAGAACCGGACGGCAATTCTTGGGCGGCCTTCAGAAAGCTCGTAGCGATGCTCTGCGGCGGGTCCCCTAATATGTTGTCATCGGTGTTGGACGCTCGGGGTGGTGTAATGCCGGAAGATGGCGGTTCATACACGCCCGCACCGATGGGTCTCGTTGGGCCGTCTTCGACGTCGCCGTCCGCCGGACTGCCAGAGTAGTTGACCCGGCTCACAGCAGCCGTAGATTGGTCGGCAGGCATTTCGAAATGCCCACCTCTAGCTGTACTGGGCTGGTGCTCCACTGCTTGAGAGCGCGGGCGTAGTGGGGAATCGTTCCCATGAAGACCAACGGAGGAGTCATTCCCCGCGCAGTCGTGATCGTCATTTTCGGGCCGTGGGCTTGGACGAGGTCGGCCCTCCGTCACTGAGGCTCCCCTCTTCCTCTTCGTTCCCTTATGCTGCGGTTGCATGGTTGGCGAGAGGGTGTCGTGGGGCTCGGGGGTATCGGGAGTACATATTGAGTCGGACTGCGTATCTACATCCGACGAACCAGTCGTGTCCTCGGAAGAAGTGTTGTAGCGTCTCGGATCTGAGCTGGTTAGCGAGCGAACATCACGGGATAGAGGAAAATAACATACCTAGCGGGTACTTGATTCCCAACATGTCTTGAGATGCCTGGTTCAAGGCGGAATATTCTGCGTTGAATTCGGCCTCACTCAGGTTCGTCCCCAGACCCATGTTGATTTGAGGTAACCTGCCTTGCAGTTAGCAACGAACACCAGGCAACTCAGCGCTCCTACCTCAAGTATGGCCAGGCTAGTAACTGAACCAAGAATGGCAGCGACAAGGAGGTATCATGCATCTCTCCCTCTGGCGGACGAAGAATCTTCACCCTCTTCGCGAATTTCTTTGGCTTAGTTTTCCGAAGGTTGAGATACGATTGAATTGGAGGTCCACCTGCTTTGGGTTAGCAGTAGCTTCAGGACGTCGAAGCCGATAACTTGCAGAGAAGGAATATCTCATATGCGCGATTCCCTAACCCCTTGTCTCGCAGCTCCTCAGCTACACGGATTGGCCATAATACCGACGATCGAAGGTTCTTCGAATGAGAGGAGCCTATTGCCTTTCCGTTCCGCGTCGGCAAAATTTCATTCATGTACTTGTCCACAGCGTCTCCGCTAAGCTTGCCGGCGTTGTATGCGACTCGACAAAGACAGACGTGGAGTAGCATGCTGAACCTGGAGACTTGCCGTAGTCGCGCGTTGTCGCTCTTCAGGCCCAGAGCGAGCTCCTGGGAGGCTCGTAATAGATCGGATAAGGTAGTAGTCTGTCCGATTCGGGTGTCCGTGGGTTGATATTGCGTACGGCCGGTGATCTGGTAGACAGTCTCGATAATCGCTTTGGGTTCGGAGAGCAGGACGCTTTTCCGTCTCATTAACCATCCCTCCTCGGTCGTGGGCATCAAGTCCCAAAATCGACATATCTCGGTGGTTTCCCAATCGTTCTCGCCGGGTTTGTCATCACCGGGTCTGCCATCGCCGGGCTTGCCTTTCCCGTACTTGGCTCCTGGATTCTCAAGCTCGAATTCGAAGGTCTGAGATGGTGCAGCAGATGATAGACGGCGGAGAGGCGGAGTGTGTTGTGTCCTTTCTTCGAGCCGGCGCGACAATAATCGTACCTTCTCTTCCAACGCTCGCACTTGCGCCGGGCAACTTCCACATGCATCGCAGATTCGACTTGTGGGAGCCATTAGCTCTCAAACATAGGCCGTTGATTTTGTCAGACATAGACCATTGATCCTGTCAAACATAGGAGACAGCAAGGAGGTGCGTCGATCCTCACGCTGCGCCGAATTAGGTGACTTTTTAAAAGTCACCTAATTCGACATACCACTTTTCATCGACTCAGGGGTTCTGCCAGCCTCAGCTGACGGGGGGTGGATGCAGCGGCCTTCCGCATCACGTCGTATCCCATGCATGGCGCTAACGCCGCAGCACGACCCACCAAGATCGTTGAACCCCTGCTCGGCCGGGGGAAATAAGCCGCTCCCCGTCCCGACAAGCCCGATCGATCTCCGGGGTTAGCAGACATGGATGGCTGCGTACAGTATGTCGGCGGGAAACGCGATCTGCCGACTCCGACCTGTACTCGCGACGCCTTTCTCAGCTAACTCCCTGCGCTGCCCATCAGGATTTCAAATTTTATGCTCATGCCTCCTGGGGGAAAAGCAACATGCCGCTCCCAAGCCACTGCAGACACCCGTTGGTCGTTGAGTTCCCAGGGCGGGCGTGTAATATATCAACAGGTCCATGCCTCCTTACTTAGCCTGCAATGTGCACTTTTCTCCTGCATGCCACAGGGACCCAGCCCATCTGCGATACTGCACATTCCTTGACCGAATAGTTGCCTTTCTGCCTGCGCCACTGCTCTCGCGTACAATGGATGTCAGCCTTAACGAACGGTGGACGATTGGGGATTGCCACTCGCCGCTGCCACACCCTCACCCGAATATCCGACGGCCTCCAGGATCTTGGCGGAAGCTCCCCGCGGGGCCCTTACAGCTCTTTGAAACAGGAATTTTGCCTGAGGAAGCGGATGACTCGAGCATCGAGGACGAGAACGCGATAGACAGTGACAGTGACTGGGAGGACGACGATGACTCGTCCGAACCACCGCGCCGTGGTCTGTCCGACGCGGACCCCGACATATTCAAGCGCAGACCAATTAACGGGCTGGAACGTCGCTCTCTGATCACTCTCGGGCTTAAGAACAAAGGCCTTCGTCAGGAGATCTCTCCTGAAACGGTTCGAAAGAAAGTACTTCTTGAGCTCAGGGAAAAAGACACTACTCGACAGACCATCATACAAAACGAATTAACGGGGTCTCTACGCATGGATATGCTCTGGGAGAGACAACAAACATCGGCGGATAGCGACGTTCGTCGTCGGCGCGACCCTTATTTCCGTCGGCTCCATGACAGACTTAGAACTGCTATTTTCCGCAGGTACCCTGACAGCGCCTTTGCGGACGGAAGAAATAGGGAGTAGCTGTGGCGGATGGCTGGGAGGGGGCCTCCGGGGGGACGAGATCGTGTTAGTATCATATTTGTAATATAACTGTGGGAGCGTGGCAATGACCCCGACCTTGACCCCGGGATCCTCAAAGACGGTTTCGACCGTAGTGTATATTGGCGTGGTGGTTCGGTGAAGATACTTAGCGTCCCTCGGAACAATTGAGCTATTGTTTTATCCTGATGTCTATGTTCTTGCTCTCTTGACCATCGCTCTTGACCTTCTCATTACCTCCATGAGCCATTATGAAGGACTGCTCTGAAGACTACTGGAGGTAGCTGCAGCCCATATGGCTCGCAGAGTCCACGCCCAAGATGGACAATCTGCCGTTTGAGGAACGCCACGGCGGATACCCAGTATCAGATCAGGGTGTGGTCGTATCCGTCAGGTGCAGGAGAGGGCAGTAGATATGGGTCGGGATGGTGGTCGACCCCCGGTTCTCATCTGCAAGTTCCAATACACCGCAGCCGCCGGTTCAGTTCTAGGTATGTACCACGACGCGAGGATTGATCGATCCTTGGCATTATTCCTCACGGGCCGGGATCTCTTCCATGCCACCTAGAACCCGAAGGCCTAGCAACTTCCTAGCTACCCTGTTCTCCGCCGTTCTCTATAAAGTAAGGCGTCCAAAACTTTCCTCGGCTACACTTATCGCTTTGCAAAGATCATCTGCAGATTTGGTTGACAATGACGAACTCGCAGCCAGGTTCGGCCTCGACTCGACAAAAGAGAGGATCCGACTCGCTCAGCTCCTCTCCGGCGCCCAAGGTTCGTCGAACATGCGGAGTTTCTTTTCAGACCCCTTATCGAACTCTGGCTCCTGCACAGACTCATCGGGTTCCTCAGGCCCCTCCTGTTTCAACCGACACCCAGGAAGCGAACACCAACGCCGACCCTATTCTCGGGGATAGAACCCACTCCACGCAGTCATCGAAGATCGGTTACTCGAGTGGATATGTTGACGAGAGTCCTGCAAATTCGTCAGTTGACACGCTGACCAAGCAGCGTGAGGCGCTGGAGGGGAGGCTTGAGGCAGCGAAAAATCCTTGGAAGATCCTCCCGGAGGGAAGCCAGTATAAGGTAGGGAAATTAATAGGGGAGGGTTCATTTGGTGTCGTTTATGACGGCATCACGTCTGACGGGACGGAGCTCGCGATCAAGTTCGTAAGTTATTTCGTTCTCTCCATGAGGGCAATGCTTATATATCGCAGGAACCACGAAAGACCAATCTCCCACTGCTGCGAGACGAGTATCGGACGTATAAGCTTTTGTCTGGAGATCGTAAGATGCCCTAGGTTCCTCAAATCCACGTCGTTACTGACGACAGGACAGCTGGATTCCCAGAGGTCTATTTCTTCCAGCAAGTCGGTCTCCATAATTGCCTTGGAATGCAGCTCCTGGGGCCCTCCTTGGAGGAATTGTTCGAGATCTGTGGAAGAAGTTTTACCTTGAAGACTGTAGTGATTCTGGCAATGCAGATGGTATGTTAGCTTATACCGCTTCGGCTTGAAAAGGCTAACAAATACCAGCTTTCACGAATACAGCATTTCCACGAGAAGAATTTGGTATATCGCGATATGAAGCCGGATAACTTCTTGATTGGACCGGGCGACAATACGATTTATTTGATCGACCCAGGCCTGGCCAAACAGTATCGGAGCCCGACGACGAAGCAGCACATCCCCTATCGGCAAGATAAGTCGCCCACTGGGACGGCACGGTATATGAGCATCAACACGCATCTCGGTCGAGAACAATCTCGACGAGATGACCTTGAGGCACTCTGGTATGTACTTGTGTACTTCCTATGCGGCCGCCTGCCATGGCAAGGCATTAAGGCTGCGACGGACAAGGAGAAGTATGAGAAGATTGGTAGAAAAAAGCAGGCGGCTGTTGAGGAGTTATGCAAGGAATTCCCCGAGATTGGCAGATATCTCCGATACGTCCACGGTCTCGGTTTCGAAGATACGCCAGATTACGACTACTTGCGAGGGCTGTTTTCGGATGCGTTGAAGGATGAGGGTGAGGAGGAGGATGATGAATATCCTTGGACGTGGATTGAGGGCAAACTCTTTCTCAGGCGTAACCTGTAGTTATACTACCGAATTGACTCATTCATTGACTGGAATTTATTAGAGTATCAAAGTGCAATGGGCTGTCAGCGTTTTGACGGCCCTTCATGGTAGTTTTCCACTCCCGAGGGCCCGTGGCTCCTCACGGCTTGGAACTGCTGGCCCAGACTGTGCTGGGACCCGGCCATCACGCGGCGAAAGACTCCCACACCCTTTTACCACACGGCAAAAGCCACCCCTTGAGGGTTTAATAACATGTGAATCAGGCTGAGGGGAAGTCCGCAAAGGCGCCGCGAGGACCAACGGAATCATGTTACTTGCTACCTCTAGCGTCCTTATCCCTTCATGCGCATGCTTTGTCGAGCTACAGACCACATCTCCGTAAGCCCCATTCACTGAAGGGAACCCTGCCTTGATTCTTTTTCTTTCTCAACAGACGCTCCCGAGTCACTCACACCCTCTTCCGAGTTCTGGTTCTTGAGGACGATTTTGAAGTGACCCCGACAGCCCTCGGGGGGTACAGCCCGGGAGGCTTTCGGCAATAAGAACCCAAGAGCGGCTTTCATTTGCGAGCTCAATAAGTTTTTCAACCTCGTCTTTTTTCCACCTCTCATACCAGGTTTGCTAGTTCCAGTTAGTATATGTCTACTGTGCCGTGATAAGGAGAAATACCTTCCGAACAACCCGTTCTTTCCCAATCACCAGAAGTGCGTTCTACAAGATGACTTGGTGCGATTTAAGGAACGGCTAATAGCGGCCCAGGAATTCACAGATTAATAAGTTGAGTCTCTTGCTCTCGGGTCCAGCGCGGTTTCTTGCCATGTCCGACGGGCAGTGCGTCGGCAACGTTGGGAGGATTCTCTAGGTCGAGGCCAGAGTCATGTGTTGAAGCGAGCTCCTTGGCAGGGTGGGTTCCGGGATTGTAGACTGTACCACGTACGATTGCGGTGGATGCCTTCACGGTCAGCGTTTGTTGCGCGAGAGAGGCCCAGCCGGTCGAAGGTTGGGCGTTGTGTGAGGTCGAGCTTGGAGACGCGATATGATGACGATGAGACTCGATCTGACGACGGCCTTCCTTCCGAGGTTGTAGCCTCCAACGTACGGGGAGCACCGGTCACCCTAGGCAATTCCAGTGAGTAGCGTCGGCTAACCAGACACATTGCACGTTGTGTTGGCTGACAACGCACCACTAGGCGGTTCAGAAGCGAGCCACGATGACACCCCTCGACAAGTCAACGTGGAAGATGGCGAAAAAGGCGATAGAGCGGTCGAGTCATTGCCCAAGACTCAAGGGATGTCTGCGAATACTGCCATCGTCATACCAGAGGATAGGGACGAGGACGAAGATGATGAAGAAAAAGAAGAGGACGATTATCAGCTCGACGCCGGCCCTCCTCTTCCCCTCGAGATTGATCCTCTCGCGAACCACGCCTCTGGCATACTGGAAGGAGGGTCCGGCGTTAGCAGCGCAAGTATCCCCGGTAACCTCAACCCGATAATTCTATGCCCCAGTGGCTGCACGGCCAAATTAGCTAACAGCGTTTTGGCAAGAGGGTCAAGGAACACTTGAGGATCTGACTGCGGTTGAATGTGGCTATGTGTCAGGACGGGCTAGTCAAGCGAACGCCAAAGGCCGTCAGCAGTTAACGTCTCGTCCCGAGGCTCCTGCGGAGTCATCAGATCCTCCGTTAGTCCCCCCCCCCCCCAAGCAAGCTCGGGTACTCTATCTCTCAAACGACGGAACGAAGAGGACGATGGTGATGTGGCAGACGGACAGGACACGGCGGAGACATCCGACTCGGAATACGGCTCCCCTGTGCAGCTTCCGAGCCCCCCAAGGAATAAGCCTCCCGTGAGGTCGTGCAGCGACAGGGCCCGGGCATTCCGTCGAGCCAACGGCCGAGCATCAGGAGATAGGAGGAAATCCACGCCTAGCGAGCGCAGGCTACTACATCGAGTCGCCGACAGTGACGGCAAAGCAACACGAGATAACGATAATGAGGATTATAGCCCTTCACATGCGGAAACTGCTCGGCCGCAGCGCAAGCACCGCAAAATATCCACGCATCTCCGCGCTGAGCTTCCCCGCCCACACCAACCCCAAGTTTTTCGTCCCCTCACATGGAATCAGTCAACATCTCTGAAACATCTCCAGATTGATTGCTGTCATCCGTGAACTTGGAATTATTTCTGAATGCTTCCGGATCGCGGGGTAGAATCATTTCGAAACAAGTATCTGACCCCTGCACCATGGAAATATGGCATATTATAGACCCTTCGGTTAATGAGAGCAATTAGTCGGGTGAGGTCTGGGTTATTAAGTCTCGTCAGATGGTCTCGGAAAAGTGGGTCTTGTCGGTTCGTCCCTTCGATCAGGTCGACCGACCGTGGGTCGTGGGCTCCGAGCGGGCTGATCCGATAGCTTAACTAGAACGGGCGAAGTTCATGCAGTCATGCAGCGGTGCCACAAATCTCGGTAATCCGTACCCTGCTCCGATAATGAACTCCGAGTACCTCAAGGTACGCGGTTTATCCCTTAGTGCTATCGAAGTCGATCACGACGTCCGAGTTCCGAACCTACTACGTAGTAACGGCGGCCTCCGTGTAAGGTACGTCACGTGTTGTAGCCGATCTTCCGACGCGACAGCTCATTTCGGAGTGGTTCGCTGGTGGTACCACCCCACCCCGCAGCAGATTAGCTTTCAGAAAATGGGGAATCTCGTGCAATAGTGCCGTTGTCTTCGAACCCTTTTTCGCTTCTCGACGTGGGCTTCGCCCCTCGGCTTGAAAGACTGTCGGCATTGCCCCAACCGCCCGCCAGTTCACACATACCCTCCCATCCAGTGCCATCCTCCTGCGCTTACCCCGCGGTGTACCTAGGGGGATACACGACGGTGGGCACCAAGTGCTCGCGTGGTGGAGGGTGATGGCCGCTTTTACTAGAGGTGTTGACCGGCAAACTCTGCACATTCATTGGCACATAG
>JAGFNX010000376.1:0-113885 GCA_017657125.1 Scopulariopsis brevicaulis
CCCCCCCCCCCCCCCCCCCCCCCCGTGCTTCGCGCCACCTAATCCTCGTTTAGCGTCTCGACAAGACGTTGCGCCCACGCCTCGATTTGGTAAACGGCCTGTCTCTCTAGCCTGGCTGAGACCGTTGGTGGTGTGGCAGTAAATAGCGGCCGGGTTCAACAGCACTTCTCCCCCTCTTCTCCCCCTTCCGATACTGGGCCGCAGGCGACCTTGAGCATTTATCTTTCGATTCTTTTCGACGCGCTTTTCCCCTCGCACCATTCACGCAGTCGAGACACCCGGATCCTCTCAGAGCCGCCACCCCGGAAAGGTAAGACGAGGTTGGGTTTGCTTTCTTTGTGCCATCCCAGACAACTGTTTCGCCCGCATCCCAAACATCTGAACGAACATCCTTAGGAGTGCATTACTTCCTCTCGTCTGCTCGGTGTGCCGGGTTCCTCTGCTGACACCTTACGCTTCCATCAGGACCTCTCCGCCGAATCTGTCTCCTGCGATTCGTACACGTACTCGCTCTCTTATCGAGCCTGCACGCGATCATAGCCTCATACATTCCGACCTGATCAGGGGCCTCGACAACACCTGTCACTGTTCTCTCGAAGGGGCCATGGCCACGTTGGTCCAATCCTACCCCCAACAGTCTGCACCGGTCGCGATGCTCCAGACCAGGCCAGCCTCTGGCTCCGGCCTACAGTCGTCTTCGTCACACCAGTATTCGGGAAGCCAGACGCCGCGGACCAACTTCCAGCCCCGCTCTGTCTCTGGCAGCGGCGCCGCTGCGTATCGCAACTCTGGCCCGATCAAGCCGTATGCCTTCACGAGCACGCCTAGTCTGAACACCGCGTCTCCACGACAGCAGGTCGGGGGCTCGAAGCCGTCCCCGACATCTACTCAGCCTCCTTTGCGTGTTGGCGACCATAATCGGATGATGGCAATGGGTGTAGGCATGAGCGGCTCTCGAGACGACTCATACCTTATCCAGCAGCAGTCAATTGCTCCCGCACAACGACCCCAGCCCACGTACTTGACAAGCCCGTCTGTACCCCAATTTCCCCCTGGCCAACCGTCTTCCGTTCGTGCGTCTCCCGATCGGTATCGCCGACCCGGCATCGCGCAACATGGCCGGTCTGCGTCGATTCAGCCCTCGGGCTCAGGCATGAGCTCGGGCGGCCACCTGTACGCGGCTCCGACTCCCGCTCCGGCGTCGAACAGATCTTCTCTACCCCCGGGGAGCAGGCCAAGCACGATGTCTGGATCAGCGGTTGATGATGCAGAAATACATTATCGCAACATCCAAGAAGGAAACAGGCTACGTCGACGAAGCATGCACACAATCGACTCTGCCGATTATCCCAACCCGCTCACGCCACAGTTTTTCAAGCAGGCGGAGGATGCGAACCGCCTCGCGGCAGCATCGAGCAGGGCAGGAAAGGACTATTCGAAGTCTGCCCGACTGTCTCCAAACTCGGCCCACAGAGAAGGCATGCACAATCGGAACAACAGCTCGGAGAGTGTCGCGTCTAGCCGCAGCAGCCACTCCCGGCCTTCGGTAAGTACAGTGATATCCTTGCTCCTGCTTTTCGTAGCTCGCCCCGACCACCAATTTTGGGGCCATTGTTCCCCCAAGCGGCAGAGCCTGGCAGAAAGCACAAACACTTCGTTGCAATAATAACACGTCGCTAACAGAGTGTTTTCTCCCACCAGTCCGCAAACCGCAACACACCTTCTCCCCGTCCTGCTTCGAGCCAGTCGAGTACGAGCCATGCCTCTAGCCAAGACCAGGCGAAGTCTGTGAACCACGGGCTGCGGCCGTCCCCCGACGCGGGAAAGAGAACCCTTAACCCATCCCCTCTGTCACGCCCGGCGACAATGGCTGGCGATGAAGCCGTGCAGAAGACTGGGTCTTCTACCCAGAAGCCGAGGCCGACCACCTCTGCCGCCCCTCTTCCCAAGGCCGATAGCCCTGCGGCGAAGCACCTTGCGGCTATCAACCTGAAGTCCAAGAGCAAAACCTCGCGGCTACGGCGCGCATTCTCCTTTGGCAGCGCCGCGGAGTTTAGAAAGGCAGCCGGCACTGATCCTACCCTCGACGCGGACGCGGCGGAGCCATCAAAACTACACAAGGATCCCACCCCTGGCGAACTGTACGATGCCGAGCAGGAACGGATCGCGAAGAAGCAAGAAGAGGCAGGCCTCGGGACCAACATCTACGGTCCTCAGATCTTTGCCAGCTCAACGGACAATCTCTCCATCTCGTCGACAGCTTCGTCTGCTTCGATCATGATCCGAAAGATGGGCAGGGGTGTGAAGAAGGGATCGCGGTCTCTTGTTGGGCTGTTCCGGCCTAAGTCGATAATCGGCGAGCCTTCTTCTACCGACGCCGCTCCGGCCGTCGAGACGGCACCGACGACGGTCTCCATGGTGACTGTCGAGGCCGAGAGAGAAAGGGTTAATGTGAATGCGGACCCCCGCGAGCAGCCCGGTGGTGGAACGGGCTTCCCGCGCCTCGAACGCAACTCGTTGGATGTCTCGCAGACGCCCAGCTTGAAATCGGAACGTCGTGACAGCTCTGGAAATGACAGCTCGACGACGCGCAAGAGCATCATGGGGGGCGACCGAGAGCGCGCAGAGGTGCTTGCTGCTGTGAGGAAGGGTATCCTGAAGCGTAAGTGCTACTTCCCCTCAGTGTCGGCTTTTGTAGACCCTAACCACTATCAAACAGACCGCAACGACTCGGCCACGGACTTGCCTGGCATCCCGGCGATCTCGGACTCTCCCAACTCTAGCGCCCCGAGCACGCCAAACGACGAGGCCATGTACAAGCGCGGCGACTCGGTGGCCATCGGCAATGAAGACTACTTCGTCAGCGCTCTGAGGCTTCGGCAGGAGACCAAGGGCAGCCCCGACACTCCCTCGAGCGCTGCGAGGCGCAACGCGACGTTCTCTCCACGCATTGTGTTCTACGACACGTGGCCGAGCCAGGAGTACGACCGACGTGGAGAAACCGCCACGTGCAATCGGCTCACTCCTATGCTCGCACAGCAGATCAAGGAGGAGCTGAACTCGTTTAAGATGGTATGTCCGAAGTGTAATCCCGGAGTCCAACCCGATGAATCGTCAGTTGAAGGCAAGCTCTCTAACATGGAGGTACAGGAAATGGAAGTTCACGAGAACTCGAAGATTTACACGCACTTCTTTTAACGACCGCACGATTGCCGGGAAGTGTCGGTCTTTCCCGGGTTCTCGACAGCCACGCTCGCGTCCCATCGTCCTCTCATATCTGCGATCATTGGGCATCTGACCGATCGGTACTCGCTCATGTACTGCGCACATGCAACATTTCTTTGGCGTCCTAGGAACAGCATAGTTTGGTGCCGCGGAGTTTTCGTTCTTTTCGTTTGCGCTCACTTTATTCTATCATCGTTGTGACATTTTCCTTATGAATCTTTTGGGGGGGGGCTCAGCTGAAGCCTTGAATTCCTCTCTACGTTGGGCGAAAATGGGGACGGCTAAAGATCGGTGTTGAAACGCGGATTCGCTCGGGGGCAGTGCGGGTGTGGCGTGCGGGATCAGTACGACGCCTTGCGGAGCGGGTCGAGAAGCGTGTGGATTCGGACCAGCCAGCCTGCTTCATTGCCTTGGTTGGTGGCCCAGCGCTGTGTTGGCCTTGGAGACTCGGGGTTGGTGTCCGTCGGGCGGGGATCCGGCTGCTGGATGGGGCCGGAGGACCACGAGAAACGAAGGGGAGCCGGAGGGATGAAGGAAGGGGGATTGGAACATTGTCTTGAGCCACAGACTCGTCGTGCCTGGAAGGGCGAAGGGGAGCAGCGCGTGAGGCGGGGATACATGCTTTTCAACTCTTTTGCCGGTCGTTGTCGCGATTTTCCTTCTGTTATTCTTCTCTCTCCTTTTTCCCTTTTCTACTAATGTCTGGTGTGCTGTACACACAACTCCTCTATTACTTTGTCTTGGAAGCGTGGCTAGTGTTTAGTAACAAAACAAACGGTCGAGTCGGTGGCTTGGCAGTGTTCTTTTCAGTCTTGGCCTGATGTGTTGATGTTGCGTGGTTGGGTTTGGCTATGTGAGTGTGTGTTGGTTGGAGACGTGTCTCGTGGACGGCAATGTGAAGACTGGCGGCACGCTGTGATTGTCCCCGCTGAATTTTGTCGGGGGCCGCTCTTCATGGAGAAAGGGGCATTACCTGAGGTCCCGTGCCTGATGCTCTCGTAGGCCACCTTGTCGAGGGGAGATATCTTGATGTTTCTAAGGAAATTAGGCTACTCGAGGGTTTCCCCGGCACTAGCCCCGGCGTATACATGTTCGATACATAGCAGTGATATCGCTGGACTCTTGGGGCTGTTCGGGGAGAGGCATGTAAGCTGAGAATAAAGCTCCCCTTTACTTGTACTCGGTTGTTGTTACGTCTTTCTACTTGGGATGAATTTACGGGGGACTTGCTTCTTGCGGGTATGACGACATTGGCTTGGTGACAGCCTAAGGGGAATTGTGGGGATAAAGGTCCTGACCAATAAAACGCGAGACCCGTGTCAGCCTTGCGGCAGGAACAGGCCCACGAATTTTCTTCCCTGCGCCCTCTTCACATGCCCACTAACACCACGGAACCTTAAAACTCTCCTCATTCCCTCGCTTCAATCATCAACCTACGCTCACTTCTTCCCGGCTCGCCCACGGTGCCAAATACAACCGCGGAACCCCACAACCCTGGCGATCACCACATTCCGCCTGCCGGGGCTCCTCAAGTCTTTGGCTGCCCGCCTACGACGGCCACACACCGGGATGGCGCAAGCACAGGAACAGGCGCAGGCGAAGACTGCCGGGGATGCGACCCCCGCGAAGCAGAAGCTCTTCGGCAGGGCGTTCTACGAGAGTATCGGGAGCCCGAAGCATGTCGTTGCGCCGATGGTGGACCAGTCCGAGTTCGTGAGTAGCCCCGCCACATGGGCATCTTGCTCTTCCCTTATCTGTAGAGAGAATCGAGACTGACAACCGGAAATTAGGCGTGGCGCATGCTCTCGCGATCATACCTCCCCCCGGGAACCAACCCCCCGCTCCTAGCCTACTCCCCGATGCTCCACGCGCGCCTCTTCGCCGACACGGAGAAATACCGCCGCGCAAACTTCCACTCCACGAAACCCTCCTCCGATAAGACTACACCCGAACCCTGGCTCGACGGCAACCCCGCGCTCGACCGCCCCCTCGTCGTCCAATTCTGCGCCAACGACCCGCACTTCCTCCTCGAGGCCGCCAAGAAGGCCGCGCCGCACTGCGACGCCGTGGACCTGAACCTCGGGTGCCCGCAGGGTATCGCGCGCAAGGGCCACTACGGCGCCTTCCTGCAGGAGGAACAGGGGCTCATTTACAACCTCATCAACACGCTGCACCGGGAGCTCGATGTGCCCGTCACGGCCAAGATCCGGGTCCTCGACACGCGCGAGGCGACGCTCGAGTACGCAAAGAACGTCCTCTCGGCGGGCGCCAGCATACTCACCGTCCACGGGAGGCGGCGCGAGCAAAAGGGCCACCTGACGGGCCTGGCCGACTGGGAGGCCATCCGCCACCTGCGGGATAACCTCCCCCCCGAGACGGTGCTCTTCGCGAACGGGAACGTCCTGTGCCACGACGACCTGGAGCGGGTCCTCCAAGCGACGGGCGCGGACGCGGTAATGACGGCCGAGGGAAACCTGAGCGACCCGGGCATTTTCGCGCCGGAGCCGGCGGTGGGCGAGGAGGGGAGGGAGTACTGGCGGGCCCGGGACGGGCGCGGCGGGTGGAGGGTCGACGGCGCGATGAGGCGGTACCTTGATATCTTGCACCGGTACGTCGCGGGAGCGGAGCCGCCGGCGAGGAGGCCGCTTTTCGTGCCTGGGGACGACACGGCGTGGATTGACGAGGTTGAGGCGGCGCGGGAGGAGGGTGATGGTAGTCCCGCGCGGAAGAAGAGGAAGAGGGAGAGGAAGGATGTTCCGGCCCCGAATGTTAATTACGCTGCTATGCAGCCGCACATGTTCCATTTGCTGCGGCATCTGGTGACGGTGCACACCGACGTGCGGGACGCGCTGGCGCATAGTCCAAAGGGGGACCTCGCGGCGTACGAGAAGGTTCTGGCCATGGTGGAGGCGAGGGTCGCGCGTGGTCTCCTGGCGTACGAAGCCGAAGGCAAGACCGAAGGAGGGGAGCAGAAGGTGGAGGAAGCGCCGGAGAACGACTTTGAGGAGGAGCTCAGGGGCGACTCGTCCGCTGCTGCCATGCGGCGGTGCAAGAGGCCGTGGTGGGTCGCGCAGCCCGTCATTCGGCCGCTGCCGAAGGAGGCGGTTGCCAAGGGGAGCGTGACGCTGGGGAAGAAGACGGCGGCGGCTATGGGGGTATCGGGGGAGGAGGCTGCCAAGGAGGCGGAGAAGAAGGCGATGGACGATGCGGGGGAGGTCGCGGTGGCGTCTGGGGGGAAGAAGAGGGAAAGGGAGCCGAGTAGTGAGCCTGTGGACGAGAAGGTAGCGGGATAGAATGGGCGTTTGTCGTTATCTTGATGGACTAGATGTGTCTAAACAGGACTTGAAATCCATCCACGCTGCGACCCGGAGATATAGGGACACACACCTTCATGCATGCTGCAAGTGAAACGCAAGTATAGGGACAACACAGTTTTCATCCCATTCAAAAAAGGCGCCTCGAAAAAAACTACAAAGGATATAACCTTAGCTATCGTATCATTCACCACTGGCTCTCAACCCTTTCCCCGTTCAATCTATCCATCCGACGAGGTTACTCCCTTCCTTCCCTTGTTCCCTTCTCAGCAACTGTTTCCCCGTTATCCACTCCACTTCAATCACTTTAATCACCCCTCCTCCCCCTCTTAACAGGAGGTGGCCCCGGCGACCTCGACCTCGAGCTGCTATACCTCCTCCTCTTCGGACCCCCACTCCGCGACCGCGCCCCAGCCCCAGGTGACCCCCCATACGAATCACCACCCAGCGCACGATCCCTCGGCCCGTCCGCGCCCCGTCGCGGCGAAGGGCTATACTGTCTCCGCGGCGAAGGCGAGCGGCTGTAGCTAGGGGACCTCGAGCGCGACGGGGACCGGCTGTACTGACGGGCGCGCCTGGGCGGACTTTCGGAGGAGGGAGAGCGCCGTCTGGCCTTGATTGGTGTCCGGCTGCGGCTCCGGCTCCGGCTGTCCGAGTAGCGGCGCGCGCGCCTGGGCGGGGTGACGGAGCGGGAGGGAGACCGCGAGTCATACGACGCGGAGCGGCCCCTGCCGCGGCGCGGGGAGATCGAGCGGCTGTAGGATTTTGAGCGGGTGGACGCGCGACCGCGGCTGGGCGAGCGGCTCCTGCTATAGCTCGCGGAGCGGAACGAGTCCCTCCTCCTCCGGGGCGACCTCGACCTCGACCTCGAGCGCGAGAGCGAACGGCTCCCGGAGCGGCGCGAGTACGAGGACCCGGTGTACGACGTGTAGCTCGACGCAGACTCGGAATCCGAATCCGCGCCGCCCGCCGGCGCGGGGAGCGCGGGCTTGGGCATGTTCTGCAAGAACTCGCGCATCTCCTCGGTGAGCACGCCCATGCCGATACTCGTAAAGTAGTTGATGGAGAACCGGATGTTGCGCGGCTCGTCGTGCGGGAAGATGCCCTCCAGGCTGGGTTGCAGGACGGGCTCCTTCATGCGCTCCGCGAGCTTCGGCAGGCCGAGCTCCTCGACAATCTCCTGGAAGAGAATCTTGACGAAAATACGCGACGACGACGTCGTGGCGTCCTCCGTCATGACGATCGTGGACATGCAGTGCCACCCAATAGCATCGGACCCAAACATGTGGCCAAAGAACCTCGCGACGTTGCGCAGCCTGTTGGTCTCGTAACGGTGGATGGTGTCGTACGTGTTCGCAAACTGCTGCTCGAACAGCTCGTTCCAGAGCCGGTTAATCTTGGCGAAGCGCTCGCCGATGAGGCCAAAGAACTTTTGGTACGTCGTCGCCTGGCTGCAGCACTCGACGATCATGGACGGAAGCTCCTGCTCCTGGCCAGCGGGCAGGTTGATTTTCATTAGTTTGTGGACGGCCTCCTCGGGCGAGATGGACGACTGGATCGTCAGGTAGATGGTCTTGCGGAGGGCGACGAGGTCCGCGTTGCTCTGGTCCTTGATCTCCAGTTGTCGCTGCTCCTCCTCCTCTTCGTCTTCCGAGCTCTCCTCTTCCTCGTCCTCGTCCTCCTCGTCGTCGGTCGCCTCACCCAGGATCTCCCGCTTCAATTGGATGTAGGCCTCCTCGGACTTCTCGTGGTCTTTGTCGAACTTGAAAATGTTGAGCGAATCCTCCGTGTCCAAGTCGCCGTCGAGCTCGACGTAGTGAGTAATCATGTCGTCCTCCTCCAGCAGATCAAGTTCCTCCCGAATAGCAGGGTTATCCTTGAAGTTATCCTTGCGGACCTGGAACAGCACTTCCACGGCATACTGCACCCTCTTATCAAGGCTCCCCTCGTGCAGGACGTCGCGGAACTTGTCGAAGACGACACGCGCCGCCATGGGCTTCATGTCGGTAAGAAACTCGCCAATCTCCTTCATAAACCCCACGGCGATCTCGACTGAGTCGTCGGTGGGCTTGTGCAGGAGCAGCTGCAGCATCTGTAGCGCAATGTTCTCGTGTACGACCTGGAAATTGACGAGGTGCGCGATAAAAGTCGTCGCGGCAAGACAGACCTTCTTGTCGTCTCGGCGGAAGGACTTGCGGAACTGCACGACAACCCTCTTCGCGAGGAGTTCGCCAACGAGCGGGATCTTGGAGTTGACGACGGCCGTGAGCGCCGCGTAGATGGGCGTGAAGCTCAGACTAGACGCCTGGGCGCGCATAATGGCCCTGCAGAAGGCGCCCCTGCCGCGCACGAGGTTTTCCTCAAAGAGCTCGGGCACGAGCGCCTTGATGTTCCCCAGGTTCACCTTGTTGATAATACCCGTAATCGACTTCTTCAGCGCCTCCCAGTGCAGCTTCTGCCTCAGCCTCGTCCCCTCGTCGCTTGTGTCCTCCTGAATCTGCGCCTGCAGCGCCCTCAGCCGCGCAGGCGGGATGTACGTGCCGCCGCTCCGCATGTCTAGCAGCTTCTGGTACTCCGCCTTCAGGACGGCCTGCTTCTCCTCCTCCGTCTTTGCGGGCTGCTCCGCCCTCTCGGCGCGCGGGCGGGCAGGGGGCGACCGGTCCCTCCTCTCCGGCAGGCCGGGCCGGTACCGATCGCCGCGGTCTCTGTCGCGGGGGCGGTCCCCGTCGCGGTCCCGGCCGGCGTCGTGGTCCCCGTCATCGCGGCGCCTCTTGCGCTCCGGCTCGCGGTCGCGGTCGAGCTCCCCGTCCCGGTTGCGAGGGTCGCGCGGGGACGGCGGCGCGTCGTTCGGCGGCGACCTCTCGCGGAGATGGCGCGGCGAGTCCGCGGTGGGGGACGCCATCTCGGATGGTGTCACGGTCGGGTGAGAGATGGAGGGGATGTCGAGCCGTTTGTGGAATGATGATGGAGCGGTGCGCTTCGATTTTCTCGAAGGCTGGCAATCAGGAAGCCGGCTGAGAAAGTGGGTCGCATATGTAGTGGCCAGCTGGTTGCCTTACGCCACCAGCACCCGCCGGATGTTGGCAGCCGGGCTTACGCAGTCACGGACAGGGGTATTGAGCTCACCACCACGTCGCGTTGTTCCCTTTCGTGATGCCAGCTTGACCACCCACGCCGTCTCCGACCCCTTGATCGACGAATCGCCCAATTCGAGAAACACCAGCGAAACGATCGCATCACCTCGGCGCCTGATAAGACTTTTTATTCCCCAAAACACCTCGACTACAGCACCCACAATGGTAAAAGTCCTTCCCCTTTTCCCAAACCCCAGAAGGCCAAGACTCCCTAACTCCTCTCCAGCTCGACAGACTCATCGGCCTCGCCATGCTCGTGGCCGCCTCGGTAGTCTTCCTCTACTATACCCTCTGGGTCTTCGTGATTGTACGCCTCCCCCTTAATCCCTATGCGCCTCAAAACCCCGTCGCTAACAAAAAAACTCGCGCAGCCCTTCGTCGACGACGACCACATCCTCCACACCCTCTTCCCCCCGCGCGTCTGGGCCATCCGCATTCCTGTCCTCCTTGTCCTCCTCGCCTCCACCGTCGTCGGCTCCTTTATCGGCATGGTTATGGTCCGGAGTAACAGGAAAAAGGCCGCCAAGGCCGCTGGCAAGAAGAAGGCGTAAGGGGCTTATTGGAAGGGGGGAGGGGAATGAGGGGCGCTCTATACGGGAACGGGATGGATATGGACTTGTAAGACCAGTTTTCACTTTGTGTGGAAGGTGTATATGCGGGCTTTACTGTGCAATGCTTAGGGGTTAGGGGGTGTTGCGCTGGTATCAGCCAGGGTAACCTGCGCGTGAAATCTAATGTAAATTGTTTGCGATATATCACACATCAACTAATAACTTAATGGCTTTTATGCCACGGGAACTTGAGAACAGTGTGGTGGGTATCTATCATGTTTCTATTGAATCAGACTAGACAAAGCCGTAGCCTGTCCATATCAAACCCTGAGACTCTAACTTGACGCCAATGTAATTGAAAACCCCGTTCCTCATGCCCCTTGTCCTGATGCTAATCTCCAACGATAGAGCCAAAAACGCCTGAAAACAGGGTTGCGCGTGAACTCGAATGAGTGAAGGACACGCGTTAGAGTGGAGAGAGTGCGGTGAACGAGTTCCGCAAAACCTAAAACCAAGCCGACTCCAACGGACATCATCGTAGAAACTCCAAATGAACGGGGTGATAACCCCTGTCTCCCTCCTTGCAACGCAAGTGTCTCTGGAAAGATGCAGCGTAGACTGTGAAAATCGCATACACCCAACCCACCTCCTTATCCCCAACTGTAAGCTCAGCAGACAGATAGCCGGCGGCAACCCAAAGTCACACCCACTTCATACTCGCTGGTCCGCGAAATCCAGAACCTCGCAATCGTCCTCAAAGAACCCATCGTCGTCATGTCCATGGTTCCGCCCCGCCCTCCTCTTACGGGTCGTAACAACAATTTGCTCGTCGTTCTGCCCAACCTCCATGACCCTCTCCATGGCCGACGCCGGAAGCGCCCGGTGGTCGTCCGGGACGATGATCGAGTCCTCGACTGGCCCCGAAAAGCCAAGGTCGAGCTTCGTTGCGGGAATAGGCTGCCCAAACGCCCACGGGAAGGGGCCGGTCGAGCCAGTGCTCTTTGCGAGGGCGGCCTTTTTCTTTTTCTTCTTTGGCGCCGCAGAATCCGCCAAATTCAAATCCTCGATGAAGCCTGTGTCAAGCGCGAGGGGGTCCTGGCTAGTTCCGGCCTCTTGTGGTCTGCACTCGTGCAATGCGACGCGCCTGTCGGTGTGGAACGGCTGGTACGGGGCGCTCGACTCGATTTCGGCGTGCGGGATCGATGCTTCCGTGCCAACGGCTGTGTCAACAACGGCGGGTCTGGAATCCAGGGTGACGGTGTTGCCGGCCTCCATGTCCCGATCCGACATGTAAAGCTCATCGTCTCCATTGAGGAAGTGTCTCACAGCTTCAGCAAGAGTATCGTGGGTTATGCTGGGGATGTTGAAGTCGGTGTACGGTGTCTCCCGCGAGATCCACTTTGAAGAGCGCTTCTTCTTCGATGGATACACTCGGATGACCCCCGCCGCCGCAGCAAATATCGTGGATCGCTTCTTCCCACTGTCCCAGACGACACATCCCGGAGTGGGTGGTATTGGACTAAGTGGGAGGGACACCCGCTTCTCCGCGGACTGCCTCAGGTTGTTAATGGCGTTTCCAGTCTTTCCCAACGAGTTACTGATGCTCGATGCAATAGCCCTGCCGCCGTAGCTAGCCGAGTCGACAAAGTTAGACCCAGAGAACCCTGTCGAAATAGAACTACTCCTTCGAGGGCGGTTTATCAGAGGTCGCGCGGCTCCCCATGCGGCCCCGAGGGCACTGGAAGCGATCGAGGCCGCAGAGCTAGAAGGCTCCGATGAGCCCGTCGACTCCGGAACGGTACGGCGCAGGCGAGGTGGCGGCCATGTGAAGGCACTCTGAGGCATGTCGAGGAGATGGGCAGTCCCCCGTTCCGTAACCATGGCAATGCGCTCACCATTCGGCTTAGACCATGCAACGTCTACCACTCGTGTAGTAGTTATCCTTGTGAACTGCGCGATCTGGCGTACTCTTGGACCGCCACCACTCGAGGCGGTCAAGGCTTGCAACGGGGATGCCTTGCTGTTCTGCATCCGTAGCAGATCCCACACCGTCTGAACATCGCCCTTTCCGGCCACAGCAAGCAAAGACAGGCCAGTGGGAGAGAACGACAGGAAGCTACATCCGCGGGGGGCAGTAAAGCTAGCAAACGGATGTACAGCGCTTGACGCGCCAATAGCTCCCAGATCCACGACCGAGACGAGGCCGGTATCCTTGGCTACAACGGCCTGGCCCGGCGACCCGTGGGTTGGCGGGAATTGGGCCCCATCCTGCCTTGGCGGGTAAGAGAATCCCCACTGCTGAGCCTGTGTGGGAGGGGACCTATTCAGGCCTTGCGGCTGGTTCGCCGGCTTGTTCCAGTAAGCGTTCCACGCCTGCTTACCTTGCTGGCCTACCCATTTCGCGCCGTGGATGAGCTCCTGTGTGGTTCCACGCATCAAATCATTTATGATCCCATCGGCAGCAGGTAGCTCTGTTCCGAGGGTGGATGGCGGTACCGGAGGAGCGGTGACTGTGGTAAGACCGGGCCCCTTGCCGATCACGGGCCCAGGGACATGCGCTCCCAGTGATATCTGAGACGACTGGCTTGGAGGACAATACGCAACCCATCGCCCGTTCATTGCGAGGATAGGAGCTTGCTGTGCAGGGCGAGGCGAGGTTGAATTCACGCGCGGCCGCTCGTTCTCATTGGCGTGGTCCGTCTTCAAGGTACGCTGGATGCTCGTCCACAATTTCCCAACACAGCCAAAGCGTACCCCGTCCTCGGGTTGATACGGAAGCTGTCGGTATAGCCAGCATTCTCCAGTGATTCCGGAAGTGACGCCAATAGTTTCGGCATCGGCTACGATGCTAAACTGACCGCTGGGAAGCGGGGGCGAGAACTTGTCGCTTGTTATCGCCACGGAGGACTCTATGGGCACCTGCGACGCCTCGAGGAGTACGGCGATGCGTTGACTAGTTCTGAGGGAATAGACCTCGACGGAAGTTTGGTAATACTCGATGAGCTGGCTTGGTCCCCTCGCGGCGGCGTCGGGCCGAGGACTCCCGG
Organism: Scopulariopsis brevicaulis; assembly: GCA_017657125.1. NCBI lineage: Eukaryota > Fungi > Ascomycota > Sordariomycetes > Microascales > Microascaceae > Scopulariopsis > Scopulariopsis brevicaulis. The sequence goes on from JAGFNX010000376.1 coordinate 13,272, forward strand.
GATTAGTCGACCCTGTCGTTCCCTGGCCATGTGTCGGTTGCGCCTCGTCTCCAGGCGAGCCGCTGGGAATAACTGGCCCGTGAAGAACAACAGCGACCAGAGGAAAGGTATCTCCGAGGCCGTCGATTAGAGTCGTCCATGGCAGTATTTTGGCATTGTACACACCCCCTCGCAACCCCTTCAATTTCGCAACGGGATCGACCCCGCGTTTCGTGACCGAGTATACCTCAAGCCCACCTTCATGACCCACTACTGCCACAGTATCCGAGCCCGCGCCAGGATCGGATGGGCGGCGGGGAAAGGCATCGAAGCCGAAATAATAGCCCCTCTCGCCAGCTCTGAGGCCGCTACCGGAAGGCGTATCGAGATCCAGATGGGGGACACCATAAAAGTGAGGCTGGGGTTGATGGGGGAGGGGAGGGTGTGCCGGGATGCGAGCGTTGGAGAACTGCGACGCAGCAGAGGCACGCCGATACGCCATGGCGCCAGACTGGGGCCTCGTATCAGTCGTACTGAACGCTCCCTCGGCGTGAACGCTGAGTGGTTGCCGCCCACCGGCGCCGACAGGGGGCGAGGAGGATGCGCCGGTCTTGGGGCTCATGTATGCTCGAGGGGAGGCCCACGCCGGGTTGAGCCGCCCGGGATCCTCGTAAGACGACGGCTGGGTCGGAGGTGATTCACCCATGAGGTTGACGAGGTTTCCGGGTGAGCCAGAAAAAGGACCATGCGTCCAGTCGGAACTCGGCGCGGTGCTCGCGGAGATCGATGGTGTGGAGTATGCTTCCAGGTGCGGAGAGGCGGTCACCGCGGCGGGGCGGGCATGCTTCTGAGTGGGCACGGCAGTGGGTTCAAGATCGGGAGACTGCACGTACGGGGATGATGCATCCGAGGATGAGTCTTTGAAGGCTGGTCCGTTCCTGCAGGCACCACCTGTTAGTTTCTCGGATTGTAAAGGGAGCAGCAAGGGGAAAAAACGGCATAGACCGCCAGGAAGCGGTCGTAGGGAGGCTGGTTGCAGCCGAGGACATACGAGGCCTTGTTTGCAGCCGCCTGTTTCGCTGTCGCCGCAGCAACGCCGCCATCTTTCGCATGCCTTCCTTTCTTGGAGCCTGATAGAACAAAGTTAGTTAGAGAGCCGTGCTTTGCCTTGTGACCCCTCTGAGGGATCCTCCGAGGGGACGACGCACTAGGCATCCGAATGACCTCTCCAGGCGGCTGCAGCAGTCGCCTTCTTGTAGAAGGGGCAAGAGTTGGAGGGGCCTCTCCTGCTCCCGTCTCCCAAGTCCTTCCGGTATCCTGCAACGGCGTTCGTCTGGTCAGACCGAGGTAGAGACGGGCGTTGTCGTGATAAGCAGTCCCGCAGTTCGCTAGGTCTTGAGTGGCGGAACGTGGCGGACGTCAGAGTTGGGGTTGGCGCACGCCGGTCGGCCCGAGTGGGAAAAGTATAGAGGGCGACGCGAGGGTTAGTGACTAGATCACTAAATGGTGGAAAGTATGTTCGAGTTCCGGCGTCGATGCAAAGGAATGAAAGTGCGGCCAAGCCACCGCTGGACGGGATTAGATAAAGGAGATCTAAACAATGAACAAAGAACGGCTATGTCGAAAGGAAATGATGAGAGATGCAGATGAGCTTCAAATCGTGAGTCGTGTTGTTGATCGTGAAGTTGAAGGAGTTCCAACTGGAAGGGAGCACGGAGTCTGGTCGAGGTTCTTGTGAGACTCGAGGCAGCAGAGGGAGGCAGGTGACAAGAGGTGAGGGGGGTGTGAGCTTGGAGCGGGCGTGGTTGAGTCCCAAGGACCGATGACGCTGACTGTGCCGGCGAGGATGGGAAAGGTGTGAGTCGTCGGTCACGCTGAACTCGGTACCCACAAAGGAGGCTAAGCTACAGGGGTACTTGGAGACCCTGCTTTTGGCGGGTATTCCTGTCCGAAGCTCCCGTGCTGCGGTACAGGTACTCGTGCACCCGAGTGATCCAGGGGGTTCCAGGCTGGTACAGGCCTATGGGAACGCACGGCGAGTCGGCGTTGTGGGGGCAGGTACATGGACAAGTGGCAGGTAATACAGTACTGGGGCTCTTGGCTCTTGGTGTACTTCTTCGGTACGGCTGCTGGTGTATTTACAGCGTATGCATCAGTCGGTGGGGGCGGGGGGCGGGGTTAAATCCCCTCCGCATGGCGGGGAAAGTCGAATCAATCAATCAGCGTAGATGGAAGCACACCGTGGGGCTCTGAGTACGTCGAGCGGGCGGCAGAAACGTTGTCGGAGGTATTCCCCTTGTCGATACAAGTACGGTGCTGCTAACCAAGTAGGCTCATGATGCCGGGTGATCCTAGGTTTAGTAGCTCTGATCGGCCAGGCACATGGCACCCTATCTCTTCACTGACATCGCGGCCTTGGTCATGATGACATATTCCCTCAGCACCAAGAGATCCTTACGGCGGTCACGGGATGTCGCCTCGTGTGCGCGCAGCCATTCATGACGGGATTTTGCTTTGGCATGTTGAGTATCCAGGGACGTGGGTCGATGGCGAATCCATGGGAGTGGCAGCGTTTCGACATGGTAATACCGCCCACCCTGCTAAATGGCGAAACCCGACCCAGTCCCCGATGCGCCTGCCCCTCATTCCCGAACGTCATGCGCAGTCGCAGCCCACCGAAGCCGGCCTTCTGAAGATGCGTTCGTTTCCATCTCTTTCACACTCGGTACTCGGCGGAAACGCATCATCCACTAACAAATATCCAGCCGACTACCGCATCCCCCTTTTTCCTGGCAAGGGGCCTGAGACAGTGAGTGGCCCCGGAATGTCCAATAGGGGATGGCGTCATAGGCGAGTGAATTAGCTTAGCCGCTAAAAGCGCGTGGGGTGTCGGTGCTGCAGGTTGCATCTACGGCTGGTGTAGGCCTAGCGATGGTGACGACGATCCGGCAGGTCCCCGCGCGAGGACACCTACGTGTATTGATAGACGAGTGACAGAGGAGGAGAGACGACGCTGATGATCATCGCCATCGACTCTTCCGCACTCCGAGGGTTTCCGGTGTTTTCCTCCTCCTACTTAGTGCGTGTCACATGGGACGTTGAATGTACCGTGGCGTCCTCGCCTCTCCCTCCGGCACCACGTCATCACCTGAAGCGGACTAAATCGACCTTCCACAGGGCCCTTCCAGGTCTCACATAATAATAGGATCCGATTGTGTTAAGCAAAAACAAGACGGCTGGAATGCGCCAGAAAAAGCGCCAGAACCACAAACAACACCAGGGTTAGTAGGTCTCCGCTAAATCAGAAGCAGAGCTCCCGTCTTGACTCGGAGAGACGCGCGTGATGTATCCGTTCCTACTGGCAGTAGAGAACAGGTGCCCACGGCACGGCCTCTGGTTGGTCACGTGCGCCTCTTCTTATCCGCCCAAAAGCGACACGCTGATGAACACCCATGCCGATTTGCTCGCTCAGATCATGATGTCCCATCAGGGTGCATCGCTTCAAGCCGGCTAGGGTATCAATTCCTTCCACTCCAGGGTTACGAAGACGCACTTCAATCGCGACAATCACATGTCCGTCTAGCTCAACGGCGTCATCTCGTCCGCCTCTTCCTCCCCAGGCTCCCCCTGTTCAAGCCCCCCATCCTCTCTGATTCTCCGCTTAAGGGCGTCGACCTTCTCCGACAGCATCACATTGAACCCATGCTTAGGTCCCAGTCCGTGTCCCCCAATCAGGGGTATGGTTACCTCGAGCTCCCGGCACCACTTCAACGCCTCCGGCACCTTGCCCTTCTTCTCGAGGCACTCAGCAAGGTGCCAGACGGCCATGATACGGTCCGGGTGCTCTCCGTCCCTCGCGCTCGACTTGGCGTACTTGCGCTTGTCCGTCGCCTCGTGGAGGTATTGCTCCGCGAGGCCCAGTTCGTCCTTGGCGACGAGCACCTGCGAGTACCACACCTTGCCCGCGAGCACGCCGAGGTGGTCGTGCCCGAGGTTCCGCACCGCTACCTCGAGCGTCTTGCTCATAACGCGGTCCGCCTCGTCGAGGCGCCCGCGGGCTGCTATTACGCGCCCCAGACAGGCCCTCGAGAGCAGCGTATACGGGTGCTCCTTGCCTAGGATCTCCGTCCGCCGTTCCATGACATGGCGCATCAGGTTCTCTGCCCTCTGGTAGTGCGTCCTGTCGAGTCTAATAAGCGACGTGGCCAGGTCCTCCACGCACGCGAGGATGTCCGTCTCAGGCGGCGCGTCGTCCGCCGATAGGCCCTCCATTCCCCTGGTGGCCTCCTCAAAGTGCGACACCGCTACCTCCCAGTTCAGATAGTATCGGTGCACCTTTCCGATCAGCTGCGTGCACCTGAGCGTCTTTTGGTGCGCAGGCCCGTAGGCGTCGCTCAGGCCGTCGCGCGCTGTCTCGCAGAGGTTCAGGGACTCCGTCATGCGGCCCTGCGAGAGGACGCCGGCGCCGAGCTCGCTCGTGACTTCTAGTGTGAGAGGGTGCTTGGCGCCCAGGGTCTTCTTGCGGGACTCGTAGACCTCGCGCAGCAGGTCCGTGGCATCGTTGTTCCGCGTTAGGAAGGAGAGGGCGACGGCGAGGCCCAGCTTGACGCGATGGGCAAGTTCGTGGTCATGGCCTAAGCGGTCGACCACGTAGTCGTGGACCCGCCGCAGCAGCAGCTCGGCTTCGGCATACGCACCGCATACCAGGTAGACCTTGCTGAAGCGCGCGTACTCGCCCGCCTGCAGCGGTCCGAATGCCGGGCTAGACCCGCCCAGGGACACTGTCGACCAGAAGCGCTTGTTCCGCCGCCGTTTCTCCTGGATCCCCTGCTGAATGTCGACAGCACATTCGCGTACGTTGTCGATGTGCGGCTTCAGCTCGCGCTGCATCGTCACCTCGTCTTCCGTGTCTTGTCCTACTAACCTCACGGCACGCGCGAGAATCGTCGTAGCGGACTGGCAGAACAGTGCCTCCTGCGCGATGGACTGCGGCCGTTCGCGCACCCACTTGTGCACTATGGGATGCATATGGTACCGGTCAGTTCCGTCCAAGTCCGCACCCCGGGCGACCTTCATGACCAGAGACCTAGATACCAAGATCCCCAGGGCTCGTCTCAGACGGATATTGACCTCTGTCTCGAGCTCGTCGACGTCCAGATCCTCGAGGTTCTTCAGTGCCTCGGGCAGGACGGGTGGCAGAGCGAGGCGAGTCGAGACGCTGCGGAAGGCGTCTCGAACCCACGCGCGCCACGACCGCCGAGTCACGATACCCAGACGCCGTACGAACTCGTCTTCCTCCTGCTTCTGCTCTTCCGCTTCCATAGCCTCCCGGAGCGGGTTGACCGTGGCGTGGATAAGCGTGTCCAGGCGGATGTTCTGGAAGTGCATGTAAGACAAGACCTGTAGGATCTGCAGCGCGTCCGCGTAGTGTTCGTTTCCACAGCCGCACCCTCAAGCGACTGGAACAGTATCTCGAAGCTCCCAAAAACGGACATGCTCTCCTCGTCCTCGGCCAGGCGCTGCTTCTCCCGGGACATGCTGCGGTCGCGCCGCCGGTTCCGCTCCCGGCGAATCCGCTTGGCGTGCCCCTCAAAGAAGTGGATGTAGTCGGCCAGGTTGCAGAGGTTGTTGACGATGGCCTTGCCGACGTGCACCAGCGCCAGCGGGAGGAAGTGTAGGTGCCTGCAGATAGCCATGGAGAGCTCGACCGCGTTCGTCGTCCACGGCTGCGGCTCGTTCGCGGCGCGCAGGAGCAAGTCCCTCGCCTCGTTGCTGCCCATCTGCCCGAGCTCGAGATACTTCTGCCCTGCCGTCCCATAGCTGACGTGCGCAGGGTTCCGAGTCGTAACTAGCACGCATCCTCCATGACCCGGTGGGAAGAGCTCCTCGAGCCTCACCTCGTCGTCGTCGGCATTGTCAATGATCAGCAGCCACGGATACGCACGGCCGGAGAGCCAGTGCTTGGCCGAGTGCTCGTTAGGCTCGACACCGCCGATCTTTGCAATCTCGGCGTACGATTGCGTGGCGTTGGCGCGGGTGCTCGCGTCGACCCAGAAGACGCCCCAGTAGTACGTCATGTACTCCTCGGCGTACTTGAGTGCCAGCTCCGTCTTTCCGGACCCGGGGGCTCCTTGGATGACGAAGCGCCATTGGATGGGTGAGTAGGAGGTTGGAAAGGCATTTCCGATGGCCTAAAGCTGCTGGCGGCGGCCCGTATAAATGCTATTGGCAGGCCTGGGGACACGGAAATGCTGGTTCATGGACGGCAGCGGCAGGGTTTGAGCCATTGACTCTGCCCTTTGTAGCGCCTCGTGCATATACGAAGTGTCATCGTCATACCCACGGTCGGCTCTGCGAGAGCTGTTAGTGAGGAGCCCTGAGTACCGTGGCAGTCAACATTGGCAAGGAGCCCCTCTTTCCTGAAATCAGAGGGAGCCCATTTGAGGCTTTCTCAACTGGTTGGGGTAAGGAACATGTGCCTCGTTAAACCTCGTCCCAGGTCCTTATAAGTCGCGCACTAAACAAAATGATCAAAGACGGAGGGGATTTCATACCGGGGGCCACGGTCAAGGTCGTATTTCAAGTTCGAAATCAACGACTGTATCGTCGCGGCCGCTTCACGAGCAGCAGGCGACAAACCACCGCCGTAGTCGACGTCGCTCTTATAATACGCGAGACTAACCGCAGTTCGCAGCACCTTCAGCGTGTCCGTCTGGTCCTTGAGCAGCTGCGCAGTACGGTCATACCACTCCAGGTCCTGCAGGGGTAGTCTGAGCTTCTTTTCAAACTCTGAAGGGTCCGGGTAAGGCTCGACGATCCTCCTCAGCCGGTCCTGCAGAGGGCTGACCGAGTCGGTGTAGCACCGCTCGCTGACGATTTTAATGCTCTCCCAGAGCCGGTGTAGGTGGAACTTGTCCGCGGCCGACAGGGCGAGAGAGCCCCTCGGATCCCGCCGCTGCCCGAGCGCTTCCTCCTCCAGGTCGTGGCATACCTCCTCGAGAAGCTTCGCCTGGGTGTGGAGCCTGAAGACGTGATTCTGCGGGCGCGCGACCCGCGTGAGCAGGAGAAGGGATTTCAGGATGTTGCAGGCGGCGTGGTATAGTGCCTCAGTGCCGGGGTTCAGCTCCGGGTACGGGACCGCCATGGACGATTGTATCGATAGTGAGTCGGCGTCGGACATGATTGTGGATTGGGATGAAGACGTAGAAAGGGCGTGTGGCAGGGTCGGTGCCGCCGGCGTAGACAGGCCCCGTCTCGAGGAGCAGGCCTCGCCGTCAGCGGCTCAGCAGCGGTATTAGGTGTGTTTAGGAATAGATATCCGATCTCGATGCTACCTTGGATGGTGCTAGCTAGTCCCTGGCCTTGGAGGAATAACGGGCGAACCGGGATTGCTTCCCAGGAGAGTGAGCTGCAAGGAGAGGCCAAGGGCAGGAAAGGCCAGTCTCGAGCACGAAGGCGGGGAGGGCTCATCAAAAGCCCCGAAACTACAGTTCCCGGCACAGCGGGGCGGCACAGACGCCGTGGGGGTGACTGTCCTTGAAAAGAGTGGCGGCGGCGGTGGAAGGGAGGGTCGACAGTCGCTCAACATTCCAGGGCGAACACCTCCGCTGGGATATAACTTGTATGTAACTTGTATGAAGAATACCGCGCTGAGAATGCTTTGGGATCCCTGTTGTCGAAGAACTGTAAGTGTCTCTCAGTATCAGATAGTATGTACCTCGCAGTCATAAACGCGAGGAAGAAGCATATAGGAGAAGCGCCACCGTAGACATGGCCAATCCCTCGGGGCTCGAGAGGCAGAGCATTTCCCTCAAAACCGGGTTGCATTCTCCGCCGTATGAGAGGAGACGATGATCAGTCTGCAGGTTGTGGCGCTAATCACTCCCTGTCGCATTCGTAAAGTGCTCTTGCCTTTTGACCCTGCTTTCGCTCACATTCGCAAAGCGCTCTCGTCTCTCGGCCCTGCTTTAGCTCACACTCGTAAAGCATTATTGCCTATTATCCCTGCTTCTGCTCACGTTCGTAAAGTGCTCTTGCCTCTTGATCCTTCCTCCCTGCGGCACCGTCCACCAGGATGACCAGGCTGTGGGCCTCGGCGCCAATCACTTCCCCTTTCACTCATAAGGTGTGTTCAGCTCGCAGCAAGGTCCCAAAACATTGGACCCGATTGGCAGTGCTCAGGGGTGGGGGTAGTTGAAGGGGCGTGTCTGTAGTGCCATGGCCAGAGCCGATTGTCGACATGCATTCCTGAGAGAGTTCCGTCCAGATGTTCCTTTTCTTCCTTTTTTCGGTCTTGTTTGCTCATTTCTTCTCGACAGGAAACTTCACTGCCTTGTCCTCTTTTCCCCAGAATAGCTTAGGATTTAATATCCGGTTTGTCGACGTTCGTCCTTTGCCCAAGTCTTGAGACGGGGAGTGGGCAAATGGAGTCGCCGTCTCCACACCCCGGGTTCCTAGCGGCGGCTGTGCCCGAGGCCCCGCAGATCCCGCGGACGCTAGTCGCGGCGACGTTACTTGCGTACTGCGCCTACTGGTATTGGGGCAGCAGGAGGAAGAAGCAGGTATGGTGTTTCCTTGACAAACGCGCGTGGTTTCGGAAGTGGATTTACACGAGTTACTGCCTTCTTGGTGCCAATTTTCAGAACGAAGCGTATGTCGAGGCCACGACTCCCTGACCCAGCTTCTAGGACGAAGCCGCCTTCGCGGCCCAGCATGGCTGCCAACCATGCCTGGCCAAGCTACCCTATAAGTGGCCTCTCGGCCTCGACCTCCTCAAGCGGCAGTACGACGCCCTACCGAGCGGCCGCCTGCTAGAATACCAGACGCGGTATCTCGACACCGCACCCACCATCCGCATCGACATCATCGGCGAGGGCTACATCCTGACCGACCCCGTCAACATCGAGGCAGTCCTGAACAGCCGCTTCGACGACTTCAACCTCGGCTGCCGCCGCGCAGGCCTATTCCCCCTCCTAGGCGAAGGAATTTTTACGCAAGACGGCCACGCCTGGCGGCACTCGCGCGAGCTCCTTCGCCGACAGTTCGCGCGGGTCCGCGAGGGCGGGCTATCCCCCCTAACCCCGCACGTCGACGCACTGCTCGCTGCCATTGCACGCGAGGCAAAGGAAGCCGCTGACGGCGTGGTGGACCTACAGCCGCACTTCTTCGAATATACCCTCGGCACGACGACGGACCTTCTCTTCGGCGAGCCGCACAGCAGTCTCCCCCGTGCGGACCGTAACGCGCTGCGCGACAATTTTGACTATGCCAGCATGATATCAGCGATCCGGCTGCGCCTCGCGGACCTGGCGTGGGCATACACTCCGCGGCGGTTCCGCGATGCGTGCAAGGGCGTGAGGGAATGGGCGTCGTTCTTCGCAGACAAGGCGATTGACTATATAGAGGAGCACAGCGAGGAGGCGGCTGGGGAGAGTTATCCGTTCATCTTGGATCTGTGGCGGGAGATGCGGAGCCGGGAGATGGTTCGGGACCAGCTTTTGCATGTCCTTATTGCGGGGCGGGATACGACGGCCTGCCTGATGAGCTGGATGTTGTGAGTCTGAAACCGGGAGAGAACACAAGGAAGGGTAGTGTCGTGGCTGATGGCGGAAATCCCAGCTTCCATCTCGTTCGCAACCCGGACCTTATCGACAGGCTGGAAGCCGAGATCGCCGAAGCGATCCCCCCGAACGGCGAGCACATAACGCGCAAACACATCCAGAAGCTTCCGTTCCTGCGCTGCTGTATCAACGAGAGTAAGCCCCACCAACTACACCCTAGTTAACCTTTCTCCCCCACGTCTTGTGTCTTCCCCCTCTCGTTTAAATTAACTAACACGGACGAAGCCCTCCGCCTATACCCACAGCTCCCCGTCAACGTCCGCTTCGCCGCCCGCACCACTCTCCTCCCCAGGGGAGGCGGGCCTGACGGTGCCTCGCCCGTGCTCCTCCCAAAGGGCACTGGCGTCGGGTGGTCGACGTACCACATGCACCGCCTCGAGTCCGTTTACGGGCCCGACGCGCGCGTGTACCGGCCGGAAAGGTGGGAGGATGGCGAGTTGGTTCGCAAGGCCGGTTTGGGTACTGGGTTTCTGGATTTCCATGGCGGTCCGAGGGTTTGCCTGGGCAGTAAGTTGGCAGTTCACATTATTTGACACTTCCGCCCTTCCGCTCCCCCCTTTTCTTTTCCTGGTGCTTCGACCGAATGCTGACGAGTTTGAGCGTAGAGGACTACGCCATAATGGAAGCCAGCTATGCCGCTGTGCGCATTTTGCAAACTTATCCCAACATCCGGCTCCCGCCGGGCGTTCCCAACAAGCCTGTTGGGGCCGAGAGACAGAACCTGACTATTGTGCTGTCTAGTGCCGAGGGCGCCAAAGTGTTGCTGAATTAGGGGCTTTTGGATATTACAGGAAGAAGGCATTCTCAGCACACTACACACATAGCTTGTAATAGATAGAACTCACTGTCGCGCACTAGGTGGGGCTTCAACATGACAGGTTAGTATTGCTACCTATATCAGACTTTGCCATGATTTTCGTTAAGGACTTCTCTACACGTAATGAGGCCTAGGCCATGGATTATCTATCGTTATTACCAGACTCTGTATAAGTTCCCCTCTACGTGCTAACATTGTCCCGCCTGGTGTGCACGGTGAAGAAGGCGTTGTGGAGGGTCGAACCCGAAACACGGAATGGTGCCAATGTCAGCTTTGCCTTCAATATCCACCGTGACTTGTCATGTAGAGTCTTCGACCCGTCTCTTGTACTTCTTGGGCCCCGCCTTGGCGGACATAGGGGCTGACACCGGCCACGGCATTCGTCACACCCTGCTTCCGATTCTGTCAGCCCCCGCATCCCGGCAGAAGGGACACTTTACCAAAGGCCTTATCGGTACCTTTCAGCGCCTGTCATATTCTCCTCTTCATGTATTGTTGTGCTTAGAGCCTGGCGGGATTCTAGATGCACCCCACCCCCGCCCAGCCACCACTTCCGACGGATTTAGAGGAACGGTGATATACGCCCTCCTACGCCAGTCGGACCCGCCGAGAATAAAAGTGGCTGCCCCACCTCAAGGCTGCACATGTTGCCGTCGAGCGAGTGTAATTACGAACCTCCATATTTCAGCTTCTCATCTCGCTCCCTTTCCCCCTCCCTCCGAGCAACAGCAGCAACAGCAGCAACAGCAGCAAGCGCTCTCGCCTCCTTAGACTTCTGTCCCTTTTATATGAGGAACTACCCCGAACCGTAGATTTAAAAGGCCGGACCGAGGGGGCGGTCTACCGTGGTCCCTTGAGAATGGCCCCCACGGATTCCGACAACGAAGCGGCCGACGTCATCACATACGTCGGCGTGCCCCTCGCAGTCCTCGGCCTAGTCCCGATCCTATACAACTCTCTCGCGACACTGATAACGCTGTACAAGATCAAGCGCAGGCTCAGGCTCAACAGCGTCGTGACCACGACGACGCGGAGCGACATCGTCAATCGGGTGATCGAGGTAGAGTTTCCGAGGTACGCGGTCACGCCGAAGAACAGTTTTGCGCCAGGATCTAGGCAGTTGTCGGCGCGGCGGAGCAGGATAGATGGAGGGAGCTGGACAATATTCGAGTGGGAGAAGCAAGAGGTTGGGATGAAGATACAGCGGATCCAGTACCCGACTCAACTCCGGCAGCCCCAAGTTGAGGTGGACTTTAGCGAACTAGTATCTTACCTTCACAGCCTGGGAGCGGTCCCCGACGAGCAGGGGTGGAGGAGGTTACGGTCGAGTGGGTTGTGGATACCCAAGGGTCTCTCTCTGATGAACTCTCCCGACGGTAGCCAGAAGGCGCTTGTCATTGCCTCTTTGGACGATTCAGACGGAAATCTCTCTCTTGCCGCGACTTTGGACTGGTCGCCTGACTGGATTCCCGAGAGCTCCTCGTCCTTGCCACCCAATATGGTCCGGCTGCCTTCGCGTACTACAGGAGGGCCCGTGACCACGACTGGGGAGGTGGCCGAAGTCTCCGCATGTTCGCAAGAGACCGCTGGCTCCAAGCCTTTCAAGGCGTTCCGGGAGGAAAAGGCCGACTTACGAGAGGGGTCTCCCGACTCTCCCCAGGAGCAAGCAGGCAGTGACGATGTCAATACGGCGATTATCTGCCAAGTTAATGCCCATGGGTTGTTCGACGGGCACATTCAGGTACCTAGTTCCCTAACCTCAGACGACAATCACGACATCTTGGATATCGAGCACCTGCGCACTCGAGATGGGAACTTCGACGGCGTCTGGTTCGCCGCCGCCGCCACTGCCTACCGAACAACGAGCAAGACGATCCTCTGGAGTTACACCATCCCGGAAGATATCCTGAGCTTTGCGAGGAAGGCAACGGTGCCGTGTGGTGTACTCGTGCTGCTTGGGCTTGCGAACAGCTCGGAGACTCCGGAGTGGGCAACGCAGCGCAACACTCAGGACGACGAGGGCGACGCGTTCTTCGATAAGATGACAGAGAGGCGCCTGGCTGCGCAGGCTGATGCGAGTATGTCGCCCGAGCAGCGGCGTGCCGCGGCTGGCAATATGAGGCGGGCGGAGCAGCAGCAGAGGATACGAAAATGTGGGTTTCGCCTAGTCTCCTGTCCAGGAAGAGACCAAACTAATAGATATGTTATCAGTGCACGACCAGGTGCGACTTGAAGACAAGTCCCGCGCCTCCCGCACCCATGAAGCCCTCCAAAGCCCCAGGTGGGACGCGACACGCATCGCAGAGCATGCCCTCCGCTGGCTAAAGAACCGTGATTATCTCGGCGGCCCGGCCTCTCTCGAGGCCATCGCCGGCGCCATTCTCCACCGCATGGTCCTGGACAGGGAGTTCTCCTCCTCGATATGCGCGGTGCTGGATCCCTGGAAGGCGTGGGTTGACAACGGGGGCATGAGGGGCTCGGACCTTTCTGCGATGCAGGAGGCGCCTGAGATGTTTGCGCAGGCGATTCTCTTGGTGGCGCTGGTGAAGGATGCGGCGATGGGGAATCAGCAGACGTTGGTGGATTTGCAGGCCTGCGTGAGGACGTGGAAGACGGTGAGGTTGGGTTAAGCGTTGTCGAGTAATGTTGCGCTAAAAGTGGATTTGCTAGAAGGGGAATACATCGACTCTCGGCTCGTCGAAATGCAAGGCAAGCTTGCCTAAACGTAGGTTGTAACGTAAAGGGAGCCGTGAGAGTATAGGAGAGGAGAGGCAGCTCACATATACCCATTAGATCGCTACTTCATCTCGCGGAGGGGTTGCAACGGAATAGCAACTGGACTCCAAAAGAGCCGGTCCTTACGTCTATCTCCTGTTTCTCGAACGGAACTCAGCTTTTGGTTCGCTTCTCGTTCTCCCCGTGTCCTATGCATGGCCCAAACAAAGGGCCTTCACAGTCAGCAATAACGTTTATCAGATACACAAAGGTGAACAGAGAAGGGAGCAAAAAGAAAACATACAACACCAGGGATTCGCTGGTCGTCACCGACCCAACTACTAGTCTGGCGCTCCGCGGTTTATGTTTAGGGGAGCGGACGGGACCCTCAGTATTCCGCGGGCTATGGTCGTATGTGCCGGAAGACTACTGGAGTGTGATCTAAATAGTGGGCGGTTGCGCTCCCAGACAGCGGTTAAGTGACGCCTCCGACAAGGCAACGCGTCACTAATAGTATCGCATCCGCAACAAAGCCCCCCGACTCCCTCTTTTGGGCCATGTCGAAAAGTGGACGCTGTTAGCTTGTCAAGGGATATATGGCAGCCCGGCCCACTATAGGGGATATCCGTTATAGCGTGATTCTTATTCTAAGTTCTATCTGGACTGTCATCTTCTCCCCCTGTGGGTTCATCATCCGCCGCATATGTCGTGCGCGGGTTAGGGTAGAGAGCTACCTTGCCACCAGCGCGATCGACAAGGAAAGGTGGCCGACTGCCCATCCCGGTCGTATTATGAATGGCCCTGTATCGCGGTTGACCTTACTTGCCATCGACCCTCCTGCAACACGAACACATTGTCTCTTGCCAAAGAAGACCGAAGCAACTGGCAGCTCGCCCTGGCCCATGTTGGGTTATGTGGTCTCACAAGCTAGTTTTGCGAGACAATGGGGCAATGCTTAGGGTTAAGTAATGTTGCTCCCGTATGCAATGGTGGGTGTGATTATCATGCCTCCTAGTACAGTTGAGACGGGCCTAGTAAAGTTGATGCGGGGCCATCATCATCCAAGACGCATAGCCCCCATACACTCGAAATTTTTTCATTTGCTCCAAACATTGTTATCATCCCGCAGGTGCCGGGGAGCCAGTTGTCGACTATAGCTTCCTTTCGAGACCATGAGGAATAATCAGTGGGCACTTTATCTATGTATTGCCGAAATCTATAGTTGGCCCCCACATCCAACTTTGGTCATGGCCTATAAACTGATGGCCCGGTGTCTCGTTAAACTCATCAGTCATGCCGCTATGTTCTGCCAGGCCTCCGTTCCCCGAATAGCCCATAGCTTTGTCTGAGTTAGCATGGTCCTAGCTGCGAGTGGGTATCCAGGGGAATCCAAACCTTGCTCAACGTCAAACATCGTCTGGGTCATAAGGAGGTCCTCATAGAAGCCGGAGATCTCCGTGTCGACCTGGTCTCCGAACAACGGAGTCTCTTGATCGCAAGCCTGCGTAGCTAGGTTGAAAGAGCTCGTCGGAATGGATGGGTCAGTGGGCTGGGGAGGATCATCCTCAGTGGGCCGCGTGTTACTCCCTTTCGGCACCCCTGTATTGGAAGCCAACCCATCAACCCGGGAGTCGGCTCGCGTCGATTCTGGATCGTTCTCGCCAGCCCCGAAAATCAACATTGTATCCGTCTCCTTCTTCATAACGAGGAACGACAGCTTCCGGAGAATCTCAAGTCCTTGCGAAGCAACGAGAGACTCTTGCTTCAGGGACGCCTGCATTTCCATCAACCGACGCACCCCGAGCTTCGACTCCAACGACTCCGGACTCAACGGGGTCAAACTTGCCATAATGCATAGTGTCACTCCCGCCGTGAGGATGTGTAGAGCGATGAAGTTTAGCGCATATGTTGTTGACGCCTCCTTGAAAATGGGTGTGTTCCCAGCACAGGAGATCTGAAGCGCGGCGTCGCGGCAGACGTCTATAGACGCAAGATTAGGGGCCCGGCGAGAAGCCCCAGTGTCGCTAGACGATTCGGAGGAGAAGAAGACCTTGTAGGATAGGAGGGGTCTGTGGACTAGGATCCTCGCGTTCTCGAAGGCGAGTTTTAGTGCGAGAGCCTGCAGCTGGAAAAGCTGCTCGTCGAATCTCGAAGCCGAAGACTCCCGCTCATTGTTCTCGTTGCCGCGGTCTTCGCGCCGGTCTAGATTCCCAAAGTAAGGCACTTCAAACTTACCCAGCCTCAGCTTTGCCGGTAGCTGTGAGTACCACCGCCCAAGCTGCGCATCCAGAGACGCCACTTTCTTGACAATAGCCTGGACACGCGTCGACATCTCACTTGCTGCCGGTCGCCCACTGGCCTGCCTGCTCAGATCATGACGGGAACCGTACAAACCCTCGATGGCGGACTTTACTATCTTTGATAGTTCCGACATGGAGCACTTGTAGACTAGGAGAGTCGGTTGGTCAGACGACGAGGACTGCCCATCGGCGGCAATGGACCAAGGGTCAGACGGATCCAGAGGCGCGGCGTCACAGTCGGCATCCGAGATGCTGAGCGGGAAGCCGTAGATCATGGAGCAGAAGGTCTCGATCTCGTGCACAGCCCACCAACAGCGCTTCCTAGCTTCAATGTTCCTTTGAGACTGTGTGACTTGAGAGGTATGAGTACGGAGTGTAGGGCGCCGGTGGAGCTCGAGCGCCTGTGAGAGTCGCAAGGCACAACCGCAGAGAGGCCAGGCAAGCTCGGGTTCTCCGTGGTAGAGGTAGTAGCTTCCAAGGAGGACACATATCTGGACGGCCTCTAGCGAGCCTAGGGCCAGGATGTCGAGCAACCGGAGCCTCAACGTAGCTAAAATCCGCTCTCTCTGGCTTTCGGGGTCGGTTCCGCAATCTGCAAGGCGGGCTTTCTGGCTCGGGTTCACGTATCGGAGGCTTAGAGCGCAGGTAGCCAAGAGCACGCCGACGTATCCCGTTGCTACGTCGCCTTGTTGCCCTGCCATTCGAGTTGCAGGGTGGCCGCCAGCGTAAAGCTTGTCGAGAGACGTCTTGAACTCGCGCTGATGGAATAGCAACATGAACCAATGGATCTTGTCAAAGTAGTTATCAACAAGGACGGTGGCAACCTCGCGACCTGGAAGCAGAGACGCAAAATCTATCGTCATAGCGCGAGAAGCTCTAACGTGATCACCAAAGGTGCCGATTACAGCGGGCTGCCGGAACGGCTGCTGTGGCCCGGCGTTCAGGCGCGAGCTGCGCGGGTTTTGCTTGTAGCCTAGGGCCGAAGTCTCCGACGTTTCCGGAGACGCGGTATCGTGGTGGTGGAAGGCCTGCCGTCAGAGCCCGTCAGTTTCACTTGCCAGCCGGCGCAATCGATGATGGAGAGGGTTTAGTTTCTGACCTCTTCAACTAGCATCATGGTAGAGCTGGAGTTTCTCCACGGCTCATTGTCCGCGGCAACGCCCCATTCGTCCCCGGCTGGGGTCGGCCTATGCTCCGTCGGAGAATCGGTGCTTCCTCCGGTGTGAGACGGACGGCCAGCGTCCTCGGTTTGCCCCGTCGGCGAAGATGACCGAACTCGCTTGGATTTCCGAGCTCGGCCAGCCGTATTACTGGCGCTCCTGGCCTGTGCTAGACCCTGGTTACGCCATGGCCGGGGTTGGTTTCTGACGCACTCAACTCCGGTGCGGGTGCACATGGTGCAGGGCCGCTCCACGTCGCACTGGAAGCATTACCGTGTCAGTGACTCCTTCTCCTATATATCTGGCCAAGCCAGCGGGCGGGATGGATACAACCTGCCTTGAGCTTCTGCTTCCGACATCGAGCACATGCGCTAGTGACCTTGGGGGAAGTCATAGTCTTGGCCTTTCTGTGTGTAAGACCCACGCACAATAATCACGGCGTACAGGTGCACGCCAAAGGATTAAGATGCAGCAAGACGAGGATCTCTCCCGGTGGAGAGGCGCGGATCCCCTCCGGTGGCGAAACCAGTGTTAAGTCTCTCCTCCGCCCCGGCGGGGAAATCGCGGTCTCCGGTGGGAGGAATTTCCTATTTTGGTATAGCACCAAAAGCTGTCCGAGTTTGGTTGGTTCCCGCGAGCGACGCAGTTCGTATATATAAGTGAGATTCCCCAACCTGCCACGACGGATCCAACCAACATTCTGGCTACCACACGCAATCTCTGAAATAAGTACGACACATACAAACAAATTTACTACAAGCTTCAAGGAAGAATTACTCAAAATGGCTGCGGAAACCAACACCATCACCGTGACCCTCCGGCAAATCGCCAAGATGATCGACCACTCCCTCCTCCACCCCACCATGACGGACGCCGACATCCTAGAGGGCCTCCGCATCAGCAAGCAATACTCCGTCGCTACGGCCTGCGTTAAGCCGTACCTCATCCCGCTCGCCAAGAAGGAGCTGGAAGGATCCGACGTCCTCGTCTGCCCCGTTATTGGGTTCCCCCACGGCAACAGCACGACGCAGATCAAGGTGCTCGAGGCGGACGCCGCGGCCGCGGCGGGGGGCAAGGAGATTGACATGGTTATCAACATTGGAAAAGCGCTCGGGGGAGACTGGGAGTATGTCGCGGACGAGATCAGGCAGATCAACGAGGCGGTCACGAAGCACGGCGCCATTCTTAAGGTCATCTTTGAGAACGACTACCTCGAGGAGAAGCACATTATCCGCCTCTGCGAGATCTGCTCGGACATCGGCGTCGGCTTCGTCAAGACGTCCACAGGGTACGGCTTTGTCAAGGGGTCTGACGGCAAGTACGGGTACAAGGGGGCGACTGTGCCGCATCTTAAGCTCATGAGGGAACACTCTAAGCCCGGGGTCCAGGTGAAGGCGGCGGGGGGGGTGCGGACTCTGGATGATTTGCTCCATGTTATGTCGTTGGGGATTACGCGGATTGGCGCGACGGCGACGGTTGCCATTATGGCGGAGGCTGTTGAGAGGGGGATTACAGACCAGCCTACGACGGTGAAGTTCAAGCCTATTGCTAGCTCATCAGGTGGCTATTAGATGGGGTTCCTCACCAGGCCTTGGCCCGGAGGCGATGACTTCGGAGTTGCGTTGTGTGATGAGACATTATGGATATAGCATACAATTTGTCAATGACCAACTCTACTGCTCTTTTATTATTGTTGCCATTCATCTTAGAAATGGCCCGGGCTTAGTGATGGCTCGGCATCCTCGTGAAGACTAGACCCGTTGGCGACCTACTACAGACACATACCTTTCATACGCCAATTCTTCACAAGTTTCCGTCGCGTTACAACGTAGGTCTCGTGTACACAATATATAACTGATATCGGACTGACGATAGCGGCAGGATATGAAACTCGCCTCCACCTACCCTCCCCCGCCAGCAATTCCAAATTAGAACGACAGCTCCGGAAAATCCATCCGCCCTCTACGCATCCCTGGTATTCGTAAAGCACAAAAACCATGAAACCACCCTGAACTCCACCTGGCGCCAACACCTAACCTCACTTTCGCCTCTTCTCCCCCCCCCTCTTTCTCTTCCCCCAGAGAGCCCTGTCTACACGGGGCATCCCCCCCAGGGGCGAAGCCACGCGTCCCCTATTTCTTCACGCCCCTGGCACTGACTTCGCCCTTCTCCCCAATATTCAGCAGAACCCTGCACTCGGGGCAGTACCACTTCGTCGTACGGGGCGGTATATCCGTGAGGCCAACGCACTCGAGGTGGAACCACTCCGCCTTGCAGTTCTGCGAGACGTCACGTTAGCTATGCCATTCCCAATACCGCAGCGACAAGATCCCTCTGAAGCAAGAACCAACAGAGATAACAAGTCTAAGGAGAAGGGGGCACTCACATCCGCATTATCGCACTCAATCATCGTCCCAAAGCTCACCCGATTACAGAGACAATACCTCGCCTCATCCGCCGAGATGATATTCCCCTCGTCATCCACCTCCTCCATCTCAACCTGCCCCTTGTCCTTCCTCTGCGCCCGCGCCTTCTTCCGCGGCGCTGCCTTGCGCCTCCCCACCGCGCTGTTAGCGCCGAGGCCGCTCGCGCTCACGATGCCCGGCGCGGGCCTCTTCCGCCGCGTCTTGGGCGGCTGCCGCTGCGGCCCCGCCTGCTGCGGCTGCTCCGGGGCCGGCGTGTTCCGCGCCGTGCTGGAGCGCCGGGGGCGGTCCGCCGCGAGGGAGACGCCGGGCTCTTGGCTCGCTGCCTTTCCTCGCGACGTCGGCCTCCGTCCGGCTGAGGGCTCGGATGTTGCCGGGGTGTGGTCGCGCGACGAGGCGGGCTTGGCGGGCGCGGTTGCTGGTCGGGTGGGCGACTGGTCTCGCTGCGGCTCGGGAGGTTGGGGTGTAGCCAGGGGTGGTTCCTGTTCGTCGGCCTGAGGTTGGGTCTGTTGCTGCTGCTTCTTCGCCGTCCCCTGCCGGGTTTCTCGTCTCGGCTGCTCCCTGGTGGAGGGTGCGATAGGCGCGTTCGTATCAGGCGTTTCCCCTTCGGTTGTAGATGGGACTTGAAACAAGTCAGCGGGAGGTTTGGTGGGCACCGCGCTCACCGTGGCAGGAGGAGTAGCGGCATCGGCAGCCGGGGTACCAGACGTCTCGGGGACAGGAGCCTCTGTGGTCGGGGCTGGCGGGGACACCGTCGCTACCGTCGCTTGCGTCGGCGTCTCCGCGGCAGCGCCTCGGGGGAGCGGGATGGGAACCGGCGCAGTAGACTGAGGAATGGCCGGAGGCAGAATCGGAGTGACGCTGCGTGTCTGGGAGTTGATATGAGGCGTGAGCTGAGGCGGCGGCACCGGAGTCTCCGTCTTCAACCTTTTCGCCGACCTGGTCCCCTGTGTCTCCGCGGCCGCCGACTCTACCGGCCCGCCCGCATCCGCCTCGGGGGCATCCCGCTTCCTCTTGCTGCCGGCCCGGGCCTTGGCACCATTGCCAGTGCCAGTGCCACTTCCACCTTCATTGCCATTTCCATTACCACTGCCGCCGCCCCGACCGTTCCCCGCCGCCACTGGTGTCTCGGGGTTCGGCGTGCCGAGCGTCGGCACGAAAAGACGCTTGGCCGCCTCCGCCCACATCCGATTCCCCTGCTCCGCCTCCTCAACCGCCTGCTTCGCCATGGCCTCGCGCTTCAACTTCTTGGCCTCGTTCAGCTTCATCCCCTTGTTGCTCAGGGAGATGTCATCCTCCAGGGTATCAACGCTGATGGCGCCCTCCGGCAGAGCCTTGGTACCCGGCTCGCCTTCGACGACGACAGGCGCCGGGAGATCCGAGTTGAACGGCTGCCCGTCGTCCTCAGCCTTCTTCTTCGCCGCGCGATACGCCTCGGGGCCCCTACCCAGCGCCTTCAGCTCCCTGGCGATCATGGTGTCGCTCGGCGTCCAGACTGCGTTCTTTTTCATCTTTTTCCTAAGTTTGGCGAGCTCGTACGCAGTTAACTGGAGCCACGGCGCGTCGACACTCCCGGGGAGGGCGTTCTCGGGGGGCGGCTGCAGCACAACGGGCGTGCCGGAGCCCGCGACGGTGACCGGCTTCGGAGGGCGCCCGGGTCCCTGGCCCGGTGTCTTGGGCGGCTTCGGCGCCTTGTGAGTCTTGTTGACCAGCTTGATGCGCGACGAGGGGGCTGGGGTCATTCGCCGGGTGGGGGAGTCGGGTTCGGGGGACGAGGACTCGTCGCTGGAGGTGTAGGCGTCAAAGTTGAGCTCGTGTGGCGCGAGGACCTCGCCCGGGATGATGATCCTGGGGACCCTCTTCGGGCGGACCTTCTTCTCGTCTACGCCAGCCTGTGCGGGTGGCTTTGGCGTCCGAGCGAGCTGCGGGGACTTGACCGTCGCAACGGGGCTCCTCTGCTCCTCCATCGCGGCGGGCAGGTTCTCCAGCGTAGTCTGTAGCTTGGTAAGTATACCCTGGGCGCGGTTGTAATGTCGGTTTATATTGTCCGTCATCCTCGTGGCCTCGGCGTAGGTGTACATTCGCGACGCCACGCCACGGCGCAGATGCTCCGATATCTCCGCGCGCAGCGCTGTCGGCTGCGCGCGCGTCTCCGCGGGCAGGCCGGGGAGCTGGCTCCACGTCGTAGTGAGCTCGTCAACCTTGGACGAGTGGTCGGCATAGGTCTGGTCGAGCTTCCCGATGAGGGTCAGAGAGCGCACGATGTCGGAGGGGAGGTATTCGGTGAAGTCGAGGAAGTCGGTGACGGTCGCCTGCGCATCGGGGTCGGCGCGCATCTCCATCTCGTCGATGGTGGCGTTCAGTTCGTCGAGGGAGTTTCCCATGGGCTGGTTCGGCTTCGGCGCCGTGGTGTTCTTTGGCGACACGGGCTCGTCCGCCGTGGGGGCTGGCGCTGCGTCGGTGGCCATGTTTGCGGGTCGCGACGCGTCTGCGCAACGTCAGGAGAGAGCTAGACCATGCTTTTCCCCCTCGAAGTGTTTTGCAGAGACGGTTTCTCGCGAGCTGCTTTCGATTCAGAGCGCGATGCAGCCTGATTGTAGTGGGAAAACCTGACGCGTCGGGCACCCCAGAGGTGGTGTAGCCCAGTTGTCGCGAATGCGCTGATGCTTGATGCGAAACACTGGGGCAGCTGTGCTCATGCCTCGGAGATAAGGCGACAAGGGGCAGCAGCGGGACATTGTGCGCAAGACCCCTGTTGACCCCGCGTATCCCTATTTACAGCTGCTAACAGCTGTCAGAACTGGCCCATCAAGCCCCTGCTCCCTCCGCGACGTTAGAGGGCAAGCGACGTTCTTTTTCTCGATGACTTTTACATAAGTACACACTACTAATTGATCCTTAGCATGGTCCACCGAAGAAGCATCTCATTCTCTATCTCCCTCAGTGAAATCTGCCGACCCTCCAAGAATAGACCAACTCGTCCTCGTCAAGGAGTCTGACAGCATAAACCGCCAATCCCACGGATTTCCCCCACGCTCCACCCAGTCCCCCCGCAACCAACCCCGTCACGGCGGACAAACACATGGCCGACCCGTCAGCTGGAGCCTCACCCGCCCCACCGGCTGGACGCATAATGCCCCGCTCTCCGCGTTCCATACCCCTGTCCCGCAGGCAGGCTGACCCGCATGACGTCTCCGACTCCGTCTGATGTCGCGATATGTCGATAGTTTGGTCTCTTACGGGCTTAGCTACGGACGGGCAGGGTTCCAAAGAAGCTCGGTAGTCTTTTTCCCCCGTCCCTTTAGCTTGAGAGGCCTCGCATGCCTCTTTCGGTCTTGGTTTGACTTACACCGACGGCTGTTTTCCAGGCTCGCAGCAAGACTCGGGACCCAATATCTCTCTTAGAACCAGGGTAATCTGCATTGTCTAAATCGTCCCCATCGTAACTATTCGTGAGAAAACCAAAGCTATTGGGAGAGGTAGGATCAAGAAGCCCGCCTGCTAACCCGACCTCATCCTGTCTTCTGGGGCTCCGAGCCCGAATCGTCTATGACACCAGAAACGAAAACCATGAAAAGCCCTTCCTTCTTCGCAACAGGGAAGCCAAATATCCATAAACCCATCCATCCCACATCAAATCACGAAAGAACGCATTCCCTTCCCGTCTAAACCCACGTACTAAACCGCATTAAACCAACAAGTCACCCCATCATCAAGACCGCTTTCGAAACAAGGAAATCACCAGTCGCGGCTGGTGCTTCGGATAATCTTGGAGCCCCAGATCTGCTCCGTCCCTTCCACAACATAGCCCGAGTCCTCACCAATGAGCGTGAGGGACCCGTAGAGCGTGAGGTTCCTGCACCGCCTATAACGTCCGTTAGCATCGTCTTCTACGTTCGTGGAAGAGCCAACGACTTACAGGTAGCCATCAATGGTGAGGTCGCCGTAGATCTCGAGGTCCACCCCATCGAGGGTCCCCCGGATCTTGAGCTTCCCGTAGCCCTTCATCTTGTCACTAAGCAGATGGAAGTTAGCAAAAACGTTTGTGTCCGGGTTCATTGGGTATGACTTACTGGGCAACGAGGTATCCCTCGACAACAATGTTACCCGCGGCCTTGATCTTTCCACTATGAATCCCCATGTTAACAATCTCAGAAACGCAGACATCCCATATATCGTTACTTACCCGCAGTTGACATTCCCCGTGATATCAATCGCCCCATACGCCTCAATCTTATCCTCGACAGTAAAGTCTCCGTGGAGCGTGATGCTCCTCCCGGACTTGACAGATCCAGCAACATCCAGCGGTCCCTGGAGGGAGATGGAGTCTTCGCTCCTCACAGACCTTGTCTTGCGGACCGAGCGGTTCCCCGTGGAGCCGTGGAACCCGGAAGAGCTGCTTGCTGGGTAGGACATGAGGCCGTGGTGGCCGAAGGCCATGCCGGTGGGAGTCGTTGAGATGTTGTTATGACCGTTCGGGTACTGCTAGGGAGTGATGCTCCCTTCTAGTGCTCTTCGATAACGGTTGGCTGCTTATAGCTGTGACTTGAAGTAAGATTGAACGCTGGAGATGCTTGTCCACGCTGATGTCAAAAACCCAGACGAGAGAACCGGCTCTTTTATATCAACGTCGCGCCAGCATCAAGGCGTCCCACGACAAGGCGAGTCCCAGTTATGAACAAGGGTTCAAAACATCTGCCTAGAACCACAACCGCGGACAAGAAGAAATCGAGGGCCAAGAATAGTGACAGGACCATACCAGGACGCATCCGGACACGTCTTTCAACGTCCCACCTCTCAACACCCCACCCTCCCCCGCACATGCCGAAGCAGCCATCCCGCCAGCTAGCCTCAAGCGCCCTCAGCTCGGGGCTTCCGTGGCCCGGGGACCGGGCTTCTTACGCCGGAGCTGAAAAGCCTCGTGCCTTAGGGCTGGGTCACGAGGCGCGGGTGTGTGTGGAGCCCGCGGCCCTCCATCACCGGGTCGGACTTCTCGGCGGGAGGTTGTGTGAGGACCGGCGTGTAGGCGGGGGTCTCTGACGGTTCGCGAGAAGGCGGGCTTGCTTCTATTGGAGAATGGATTGGCGCACGCCTTGTCACGTTACCTGATTTGGCAGGTGATAGCCTCGCTGGCTTACTAGTGACGCTTTCTGGGTGTTTCTGAGGAGGGTTTGGGAGGGTTGATGCCTAGTCCGACAAGGGGAACCCTCATCCGAGTCTGGACATCGCCAATCGCACATCGCATTGCCCGTATTAGATCCTCGAAGGCGTCTCCAGCGCCCAATGACAACTCGGGCGATGCCTCGCGCTCGTCTCCACTCCTGGTGAAGAAGTTTTAAAATTGGGGATAGGGAGTGCCAAGAGAGAGAAGAGGTGGTGTGTATGCCAGACAGAAACCGATGAAAACGAGAATAAGCGCGGGTAAGATGGCATCTGCCAAGGCAGCAAGGTGGAAACCCCCCGCCAATCGGACGGGACACCAAGACACATCTGGACTCGCGCTTCGGACGCGGAGGCGCAGACGTCCGAACTAGGTAACCAGAGATGGCATCTCCAGCGTGGGCAGGAGACGCGCTTCAGCCGCTCGCTTAGCCTTCTGTGTCCGGCAGCTTACCGACGGCACGATGATCGACCGACGCGATGACTCCCGGCCGAGGGGACCCATCATGATTGCCGATCTGCATCTCTTCGCGGCGCAGTCCAGATGCTAGCGCCGATGCTGGCTCCGGACGTCTGGAAGGGCCAGGCATCCGAGATGGAGGGATTACCCGATCGGAGCTTGAGGCTTCAGCTGGCGGATTTGCGCGCCGATTCTAACTGGCCGCCCTATTTGTGTCACCAAGCATGCAGGTGGTGGCCGGCATCATGGGGCTGCCACGTTTTGTGCGTGCCCGGCCGGATTGGGATTCGATCCCGCCTTATGAAGGGGTGCCTCACGGGCCTCAGGTCTAATATGAGGCCTAGGTATGTTCCTATGCATTGGGTTTCGTACAAGTAGTCGGGAAACGGTGGGCTTGGCTCACAATCGCATTGGCGAACCTAGAAGTATGTCATTGCTTCAGTCTTCACTAACACGCCCGACTCCCGAGAAGCCGGAGCGCAGCATCGCCCCGCTGCGCCATCCTCACCACCGCCATCGCACCAATCAGACGCCAAAGTAAGCATTCCCCACGAGTCTTCATCCCACTCGGGTCATTTATTCACGCGCCTGTCGTTGTTCTTACTCGGCAGTCTTGGCTCCAAGGATTTGACCCTGACGCGCATGAAGCCATCCCGGAATAGGTATCCGTGATTCCAGACATCGGATGAATACTTGTACATGCACGTTTTCGAAGGCCCGTGATACACAGCCCCCGGGCCTGACAATCCACGAAACAAGACCAGTTCCCATATACCGGGGACCAGTCCCCGCCCCGTCATGGCTCTCTTCCACTACCGATTGTACATGTAAACCCCCACGATACGCACCGGCCCGATTCAACGCCGGCAACCGCACCACGCATTCCCTCGCCATCACCGCGTCACCGCACCATCATGACCTCGCACATCGGCGCCCTCGATACTCCTACACACCCCTAGCATACACCGACCCTCATCCGCACGCCTCAACCCCACCACACCACCCCTCCGTCGCCGCCGCATCCATTACCACCGCCCCACAAAGCAGAGCCCGACCCCAGAGAGGAGCGCAGCAACCGCCCACACCGCAGCGTAGGACCCTGCCCCAACGGGATCAACGCCCGCCATCATCTTGGTGCACTGCAAGTACGTGTTCGCAAGCGTAACGGCGACCGCGACGGCCGTCCTCAGGATCCCCACCTTGGCCTTGGCCGTGTAACCCCAGACGTTATACTCAAACGTCTCGCGCAGCGACGCGGTCACGGGGTTGAATTCCCGCAGCTTCTTATCCGCCGCGCTCCGCGGAGTGCCCGTGAACGGTATGAAGATGAAGACATTTGCCGCGAGGCCCAGGAGCGTGGCGATGGGGGTGAGGGACAGGTACGTCGCGTCGTAGGCGGGTGCCACGGAGGGGATGTCGCCGAAGTAGAGGACCAGTACGAGCGGGAGGAACGTCTTGTAGGCCGCGAAGAGTGTGACGGAGTAGACCACGGACGACAGCGATATGGTGTACGCCTGGATGTAGGGGTCGGTGATGATCTCGCGGTTCGGGGTCGTCCGGGTGCCCTTGTGCGCGCCGGAGGTGGGGCGGACGAGCTGGAAGGGGACGAATGTGGAGAGCGCGTCAACCACGAGCACGAGTAGGGCGGTGTAGGGGCTGACGTTGTAGAAGGTTGACAAGAGG
Organism: Scopulariopsis brevicaulis; assembly: GCA_017657125.1. Taxonomy (NCBI): domain Eukaryota; kingdom Fungi; phylum Ascomycota; class Sordariomycetes; order Microascales; family Microascaceae; genus Scopulariopsis; species Scopulariopsis brevicaulis. Next base: position 39,589 of record JAGFNX010000376.1, read on the forward strand.
TACATCTAGAAGGGGCGAGGCGTCAGTAAGGAGAGGGGGAGAAAGGCTGCCGCGTTGGAGACGAGGCGACGCACCGAGGGCCCGCGGCCGAGGACGCTCAGCGCAGCCAGGTCGTAGCTGTCCAGCTTCCCAAATAAACCGAGCGCAAGTTCCAGACTAAATCTCCGCGTCAGCCAGCCAATCCCAATAGCCAGTCGCCCAACCTTCTGTATCGCGTTTCCTAGCGCCAGAAAATATTTCCGCCGCGATCCCCAACAACAGAATAGGCCATCCACGCAGGGAGAAACTTACGCCTTCCATCCAACAACAAGTGCGACATCCTCCGGCGCATTCAGCGTCTTCCACGTCTCCCCAATCTCCCCCGGCGCCACCCTCTCAAGGAACGTGTAGCCCATCGACGACAGCGCGAGGCTCAGCGCCACGACGAGGGGGAACTGCGCCGGGCCGGGGAGCCTCGCGAGGGCGTGGGAGCCGCCGAGCGCGGGCTGCCTCGCGCCGCGGGCGTCCGCCTCGGCGTTGATGTCCCGGAGGATCTCCTCCGCGTCCGCCTTGGCGACGGTGCCCTTTGCGTTGCGCGGTCGGAGCTCCACCATTGTCGTCGTTTGCAGGGGTCAAAAACGGGGCTGAGGGGGAATCCGAGACGGAGGTCTGATTCTGAGGGTTCGAGAGTTGGGTTTGCAGGTAGTTTTGGGCGCCGTGTGACAGCGACGGATGGGTATTGTCCGGAGTGAAAGGAATGTTCCCTCGCGATGAGAATCTGGTGATGCGCGCCTGGTTGCTGATGTGTGGTGGGGAGGAGTGGCCCCTATATGTGCATGAGAGCTTTGTATATGCATATGTAAACAAAAGGGCTCTGCCATGACCTCATTGCGGAGACCTTGGCTGCTGGTGGTTCCTCCACGGCTAATGAGCCGCCCACCTTCAATCTCTGCGACTGTTTGGAAGAAGTCCGGTGGGAGATACGCCTGTGGTTGACTAACAGACGACAAGTGCACACGGCGCTGATAGGTAATACACGTCCATCCTGCCTTGAACTAGTTCCCAACCGATCCGCTTACTTATGTAGACCTCCAACCGGGCTTGGGGAAGTCGGCGGCGGGCAAGGACCTGGAAGAGACAGAGGAGCCATCAAGAGCCAGCTCATTCGTCCCATGCTACCGACTTTTTCGTCCCTCGCTGCTCAAGCGTCTTTGGACCACACAGAGTCTTGGTGCAGTAACCAATTTGTGCCTAAAAGATAATGGACGCCTTCCCGCAGGGAAACCACGGAGGATCGAGACACTCGCCGAGACTGATAGACCACTCGGTACGCTCTAATTAGCTCTCCCCCAATCCGAATGAACCGTAGGTCTCGTGGGTACGTATCCCTTGAATCTCCGATGAAAGAACGCGTACTGGTCGTGGGAGCTATGAGTTATGTAGTCCAGGATACTCGCCCAGAGAGCCCAGCTCATCCCGCTCACGATCATCAACATTTTCGACTCATCATCAGCAGCTCTCCATCTTAAAAGCCAGCAGCTACCCGTCGCCTAGAAATGACCTTTGTCTCTCGTCAATGCCACGCAGAATATGAAATTCTCATCTTCTTCAAAAAAAAGAATACTCAACCCCACTCCCAAAGTGGTTTACCAACCTTCGCGAGAACCTCCAACTCCACGCCTATAAACCCCCCTTCACCACTTCACCTTTCTCATCCCGTTCCCTCTTTCTCTTTCTTCCCTCCCTCCTCCATATGTATTCAATATATTCAATACCAAACCGACGCGATGCACCCTCCCGCCCATTCTTCAACTGAGGGACCCCCACTTTCGTACCCACCCCCACACACCCAGCGTCCCATCCACCACCGAAAGAAGAGAAAAATTCGAAAGCTCTTTTTTTTTTCTTCTTCAAACGCCCCACCCGCGGTGCCGCAGCTAGAGGGAGCTAAGCTCCCTCCAAAACAGAAAAATACGAAGTCTTCTTTTTTTTTTCCTCCTTCTTCTCCTCTTCTTCTCTCTCTTAATTTTTTCCTTTTCTACTTCTCCTGCTAAGAACCCGTTGTGAATAGCTCGAATGGGGATTTTCACGGTGTTCGAGGATCTACGCGACTTTCATCCACAGCAGAAAAAAGCAAACAGAAAAAGAAAGTTGGAAACGGCAAGCTCCAACGGGAAGGTATCTCCAATCGATTAAGCCATACGCTCGTCATCACACATACCAACCCCCGCATCCCAAACCTGGACATTCACCTCAAAGGGACGATCAGAATTATGTTTCAAGACATTATATTTCAGGTGTCCACTCGACGCCTCCCCGACCCCTCTCTTTAACCTCATGGCTCGACAAACTCGTTCTAGAAACCCAGGCCAGGTCTGTATCCTGGGTCTGTCGGAACGAGGTCCTCCACTCCTTGGTGCAGAGGGTTCGGCGGCGGAGCAGGACCACCTCCTTTCCAACGCGAAAGTGGTCGCTCATATAGTTTGTGATACAAAACGTTTCGAGAACAAAAAAGCACTGATCCATCGCAGTCATAACGCGTCCTCCCAGATATCCAGCCGTGGACGAAAAACGCCCTCCGCGACCTAGCACGCCGACAGTCTTGAGCCGAGACATCCTTTCACAGGACCATCCTCCCGAAGACGCCGTCGTCGTCCTCGTCGCTCCGAGCTCTAGTGTGGCGGTCCTCGTCATCCTCCTCCATACCGCTGTCCGCGCTGTCCTCCATCCTCACGTCGACGTTCCGAGTCTCCCCGCGCGTGAAGCTTTCTGGCTGCCGGCTCGGGAAGCTGTTGAGGAACCCTGCGCTTGACAGCGACGCCGCTTGGTCGAGATACTGTGCGGGAAGGGGGGGTACAGGCGGGGCGTCTGCCGGAACCCCGACGCTCTGACCACCGTTGCTGTTAAAGCTGCAGCTCAATAGCTCGACAGCAGCTGCTAGTTCGCGATCATCCTGCCCAGTCATGTTTCGACCCGACGATGGCGGGCGGCGGTCATGGCTCTGCTTCCGGGAATGTCCGAGACCCGCGAAAGCGCTGTTAGGCGCGCTTCCAGTGAAGCCAGACGCAGGAGTCGACTGGTACGACCTTGAGAAGCCGCTACTGCTGTACCTCTTCGAGAGGTATTCGGGAATGTTGTGGCTAAAGGCCTCTTGATGGGGTGGAGGAGTGGTATCGGCCGAACTCTGCCTGTCGTTCAACTCTGAGAAGCCCGAGGCCGTGGGCGAGGCGGACTCGGCATCGCTTGGGAAACCCCTCGCGGAATCCGGCGGGGTAGCAGCATTGGCACCTGCCGCTGCCGCCGCCTCGTCTTCCTTTGGCACGTTGTTCATGGCCACCAACACGCTGGCGGCCTCGAGGAGCTGGACTTGTTGGTGCTTGGAGATGAGCAACTTTGACGTATACGACCACTCAGGCGTATGCTCCCACCTGCAAGGGTAGAACAGTCAGCGATGCTGGTCTAAGGGTATTCGCGACCGGGCCCGAATTCCTTTCGACTGGAGGACACCGCCACGAGCACCGAGACACCGGGCAAGAGGGTACGGGAGGAGGGGGCACGAACAAGTGTTTGGTCAGGCAACTGCTGTGCTTGTAGCCCTTCCCACACTTCTCGCAGCGTAGCTCAACCCGGCTGCTCTTCCTGCCTTCCTTTGTAAGCGGCTGGCCGTCGCTTGCCCGCCGGATGCGACTCTTCTGCTGTCCCCCGGCCGCTCCGTTCTCGGGTGACCCGTCCCGTGGGTCATCGTCGATGGCGTGCTCCGGGATCTCCGCCTTCCTGTCCGCCATCAGCCTGCTCGTGAGCAGGCTCGTGGGTGAGCCCCTGCCTGCGAACCCCCTCGACACGGTATGCCGGCGGCCGAAGCCGGCGCTCGGCAGGGATGAGGGCACTTCCTCGGCGTCCTTGATGGCCGCTGTTATGGCGGCCACGTTGGGAGCACCGTTATTCATCGACTTTCGCCGCGTAACGCGATTGTTCGAGTGTAGAGGCCCCGGTCCGAGGACGATTGACTGCGAGCTCGTCCGCGAGTGGGACTGTCGGTTCGCGAGGCCCGATGTTGGCATCGTGGAGGACAGGGAGGGCCGATGAGTCAGTGGCCGCGTCGTGCCTTGAATTTCCTACGGAAGAATTAGTCTTTAGCGAAATGCTGACACGTGTCGACCAGAACCCAAAGTAGAGAAAATGATGATGGGGAAAGGTTCTAGCAGCCGATACTGGTGCGGCCGGGATGCCGACATACCTTGGATGAAGCCATTGCAAGCAACCTCAGTTCTAGCACATTCGAATTGGAAGTCGTTCGTCGATGTCGCAGCCCCGAGCGACACAGCACCGATAGTCAAGGTCAAGCCGGTCGGCGTTGTTTGGGAAAAGTGTCAGAACGAAGCTTTTCCTCTCGGGTTATCTGTTTGTTTGGTCGTGTCGTGGATAGGTTGGACGGGGAAAGAGGAGGGAGCGAAATAATATTTTGGGACAAGCAATTCCGCCTAGCCAAGGCGGGGGCGTGTGTGGGCGGCGCAGTAGGGGGCGCGCAGGTATGAACGACGAGCGATTCATCGGTACACCTTCCGCATAGCAGGTACTTCTAAGGGGGGTATGGGGTACTGGGTCACGTAGTACCCCACTTGATCCCCCGCGCTAGTGGCCGGTCCAAGCCACCCTTGTCGATACTCCGACCGTTGTACTCCGTAACATGCCATAAAGGTTCGCGCCAGCTCCGGGGCCAAGGCGGGTGCGATCTCTAAAGAAAAAAAAAAAAAAAAAAAAGGATGACGATGCCAATTCCATATGATTGAAAGCGATGCTTGCTGCCCCGAACGTTGAAAACAGAGTTTACTAGATGGCTGATTGTCGGGTTAACCTTGCTGGCGTCCGCTTCGGAGGTATTCTGCTGCCTGCAAGCTCCTTGATACGAACTGTCAGTCCCTTGCTCCAACCGTGATGCACCCCCCCTCAGGGAGCTTCGTCAGCATCGCTGAGGGTGACCGGCGCGTCCGGCAGAATGACACAAGGAGAGTCCGTTTTGCTACCAGATGAATATGGCCGATCTCCCTCGCGATCTGGCGTCCCGAAACCGGCGCTACCCGTATGCCAGATACGCAAGTGTTATCGAGGCCACACCGGCGGAGAGGCGTACCGATTGCCAGTATTAAGTGCCTTTGTACGGCGGAGACTTATGGGTCTCACTTGGCCGCGGCCATTATTTAGCGGCCGACGCCGCCGCGCTATGAACTCTGACACTTTCCTAGGAATCCTAGGCCAGAATTCCTAGGTTGCAAGAAAGTATAAACGCCTGCAAGGCACAGGGCTGCCGCGTCCGCGCTCCTCAGTCTCCGAGGCCCTGTGCCATCAGTTTGTCCCTCGCATACTCTGTAGCCCAACCCAGAGAGGTACCCGGAGCTTTCCTCACAAAAAAGGCCGGTGACATCAGCAATCCACAAAATAACTTAGCGCCTGACAACGGCGCTATGCTATGCGCTGGAGCGAGGAATAAACTCTCCGGACAACCCACTAACACAACGCCCCATCTCGTCGCGGGGTTGAGGCCACAGGCCCCATACGAGGTTACGTGGAAAGTACAATGGCCTCGCTGGACGCGGGCGGATACCTGTCCCCGGGACTAACTGAGTAAACGAGACACCTGGTGACTTCATCAGCTGGGGGCCCCACACCCGGTGAGCCATCAGATTTCCCGGGTTGTGGAGGCCGTGAGAACGAGGTGTCTAGAACATTCCACGTCTCAGACAACTCATCCGATGAACGAACAACGAAAACTTCAGGGCCAAGGAAAGCAAAATTATGAAAAAAATTGGGAGAAAACTTTTTTTTCTTGCCCACCCCTCAAAGGGGGGCAAATCTGTCCTTGCCGCCCACCAAGGCCCAGATGGTGTGGAAGCCGCTCCGTCGTCAGCAGGTCCCACTCGGATGAGGGAGGTGGGAGGGTGGGAGTTCGATTGGGGGGCATTTCCCGATCAGCTGCGCTTGACAGGCGCTAATTGTGAGGGGGCGATGGCACGCTGGCTTTATGAGATGGCACGTTCGATAATACCAGTTGGCAGTAATATGTCCAATGTGGAAGTTTCGAGAGGTGGTCTTGCTCCCCCCCTGCATTACTCGCAGCACAGGCTGCTTCGTCCTGCTCATTGGGCGTTCTCCGGGTGAGGGGACGGTTATCGTTGTTCGTCTTCGGCCCAGGCGCCAATCAGCGGACGATACGGGGTGATGCGTTCGTTGGGCCTGAGCCTCAGAGGGGAAGGAGTTTCTCATGCAGGTCAACACATCCGGCAGCCAACCCTAAATCAATGGTTTTATGCCCATCGGGTTTATCCTGTTATCGTACTAGTCATTATATGCACTAATATCGACGGAATTTATGTGTTTTATTGCGTGCCCGAACAGAAACAGCGAGGTAGAGGTGAGATTTACCTGCGATGTGATCATCCAAGATCGTTTTGTCTGGAGATTATTGAGGCTATAACACCCAGGAATTCAACAACTAAGGGTACCTGAGCCAGTCCCAGTACACCGAGGCTCGCCCGCTTTCCACGCAAGCCCTGCAAGTCCTCGCGCTGCAGGTCGCGCAGAGCGGCGCGGCCCTGTCAAAGATACCACCACACCAGTCCCTGACACCTTGAGCGCCCAATCACCACCCCGCCCTCACCACTGCCTCGCCCCCTTCCGTATCCGGTCAATGCGAGCCCGAAGCCAGACCCCCCTCTCCACGGGGTGTAGGCTTGTGTGATCACCGGACCTCTTATGGCCACTACTACAACACCATCTGGCCTCGAAAGTCGGCGCACCTTAGCTCACTCCCAGACCCGCTTCTTGCTACTTTTGTCGGTCCCTCGCGCGGCGTCGAATATTGAGTATGGCTCTCTACTTTTGATTGGGAGGCGAAGGCGGGCCGTGGAGTCGACGGGGTGCCGGTGGGAATCGGCGACACCTGCCGTACTTATATGGTCGGTGAGCCGTGCCCAACTTGCTCACTTCCCGGGGGGCGTTGGAAATGGCGTCTGCTTACCCGAACGGGCGGGAATGGCGCTCCCGCAAGCCCAGGCGTGCGTCCAAATGGGACGAGGCGGACTCCTGGTACCCGATTCCCAGCACCATGAAACCGGAACCACTCAACGCAGCATAAAACTGGTCCACCGTTGGTGGTTGAGCGCAGGCAAAGCCTGGCATCCATGTCCCACCAGTCGCGGCGTTGTTTCACCTCGGGATCCCAATCTCGGGCCGCTTCCCATCTCCCACCTTTGATTTTTGAAAGCAACATGGAATCCCGCAACATTCCCTCGAAAAAAGAACCCCGATCCACCATCTCCTCTTCTAGCCACCTGCAGACAGAAGCGAGCGCGAAGGGGACAGAATTCCTGGCACTACATACACCTCATACGTCTCATTAGCCGCACCCATATCGCCGGCCCAGAACAGAACGGTGCGGGCGGAAGATGCCCTGACGGGGCGTCGGACGGGCGTCCGTCGCTGAGACACGCCCACCCATCTCAGGTGCGCCGGAGTTGCATTCGGCTACAATGCCCCGCGCGGAGGAACATCACGCGCGCCTGGGATGATGACTGCGGTTTCCCGGGCCAGTTCGAACGGTCACCTGCGCCACTGTCTCTGTTCTCTGACCCAGCAGACGGACGGACGGACGGTGGCTCGCCCCGAAAGTCTCTGGGACCGGCGCACCACGTATTTCCCTGTGCCTGCGGATGTGCCAGTACAGTAATTGGTGTGTGGGGCCACGGGTAACCGCACAAACCCCCGATCATCATCAAGCGCCTTCCCGTCTTTGTCAGGACCGAGTCGAAGCCCCTCCCGGAGCCTCCTGTGTTTCCCCTCGGCTGCGAGCCCCGGAACCCAGTGAATTGTGGTACCTTGCCGGGACTTGGCTTCTTAGCCAGGAGGATCAACGCAGGATATTTCCGGACTCCGAAGGACCAAGACGGGAGCGAATTGCGGGGGTGACTTCTTAGCGTGCCTTTGGTTGACCGGGGGCGTCGGCGTAAATCCGATGCGGCCCTGGACATCGAGGAATGGCAATCTCGTCATAATCCTCATCGTGCGAAATGGGATTCCAAGTTTACGCCCCGTCAAAGGCGGCATTGTTCCCACAGGGCTCGGGGCGAGCAAGATTCCTGCCTTCGGCGCCTGCTGGGCCTTGTTATCTGATCACCGGGAGGGGTGGGGGTGGGGACGGGGGCGTGTCGTCATGGCCCCAGTTCACGTTGCGACTCCAGCCTGGTATCGTCTTGTACCGTCATCGCCGATCCTGCGTTCCTGGAGGGTGCTCAGGGACCCGCCGGTTGGTCGTCGTTGTTGATGCGGAGTACCTGTACAACATTGCGATGTGTGTGTCCCGTGGATCCTGGCTGAGCCTCATGAGCCGTCCAAAATGACGGCTGACGACACCCTCAGTGAGGGGGTTCATGCTGAGAAATGCGGCTTGCACAGCTATATGGGAAGCGAGTGTCGGCATCATACCTCGTACCTCGGTGGAGATTTCGATCCACTACTGTACCTCGTAGCGACGGAGAGAAACGGAGATATCCAGGCCTTCTGGGGCCGACTCCGCCCCAGAGGTGGAGACGCAGGAGTCACCAACTGGACACCGAGCCTGCCCACCCCCCTCTCTCCTTGTATCGCTGGCTCCCTTGCCCGCTTTGTCATCCCCGAGTAACAGTCAGCGACGGGGGCGCTGATAACGAGGCAAGGACTACAGGCAGCCAGACCATGGAAGGAGGGAGCTGAAACGACAGGGGCAATCGCGTCCACGTGGGCGCGTCTCCCATTTTCCATACTCCCAGTCGTTTCATGCACGAGAAAAGTCCTCTCTGACGCTCATTGTGCTGCTGATTATTAACCCGTCGTTCGACATCGTCTAGTCGGTAGATCTGTATCCCTCTCCAGCGCTGTGCAGCAGCCAAGATTACAGCGTCGCAGATCCCATTTCACGCGGGAGCATTTTGCACACCTTCACGATGGCCGACGGAGTCCAGAGAGTTGGCCGTGGCGGGGCAGGCAACTTCATTTCCGAAAGCGGCAAAACCGTGAGCCAACGCGCTGATGTATGTAACTTCACTCCACCAAGGACTCTACCTCTGCTCCCTCCCCCAACCTATCATCAACGACCGCCGACCGGGTAGGCGCCGAGCTGATCTGCCGTGACTAAAGGACCTTGAGGCTCAGAAGCTACCGGTTCCGGCCCATGTCCCCGCTCAACCCCCGTCCCCCGCCAGGGCCGGCAGGGGAGGCGCGGGCAACTTCCACGACCCCGCGAGCGTGCCGGACGAATCGCGAGAGCAGGTCGCCGAGAGGACCGGGACGGCGGTGGCAAGCCCGGCGGCGGGGCGGTCCGGACTGACGGGGAGGGGCGGGGCCGGGAACTTCGCGGACAATGGGACGGCGCCAAAGGACGAGGAGACGAGGAAGAGGGAGGAGCTGGCGGACGAGGCGGTGCGGAACGTGGATGCGGAGTTGCCCGTGCCGCCCAAGATATACACCCCGCCCTTGAAGGAGGACTCCTGACTTCTGGTCTGAGCGAGGTGAGGCCGGGCTGCTTGAGGAGCGTGCCAGAGGGGCCTACACTGCCCGTGTTGTGTGGGTTAGCCGAGTGGAAGTGTCTGTATGTTATGATACCCAATCTCATGTGTCCCTGCAGTACCTGTAATAGAAATCGACCATAAACGAATGCCCATTGAATTTTCGTGACGAAAAGTGTCATTACCAGAACTCCGTACTTTGATGAATCCAGCAGTGCCCCCAAAACCTCGAGGAACCCCCTCAGCAGACTCACGCCTCGATACCCTCCATCTCCTCGTCCCCCTCGCCCATGTCCTCCCACGTGTTGTCCTCCTCCTCGACCTCCTGGTCCCCGTCCACCGTCCACCGCACCTTCTGCTTCCTCTTGGCCTCGGCCCTGTTGACGTCGACCTGGTCCTCGACCATCTTCTCGCCGTTGGCCTCCATCTCGAGCCTCCTCCTCTCGCTGCCGCGCATCTTGGGCAGCAGGTGGCCGTGCGTCTCCACCAGCTTCCTCGCCGTCTCGATCTCGCGCTGCTTGTTCCCCGCCATGCGCTTCCGGTAGAAGACCCTCTCGCGGCGCGCCCGGATCTCGGATATCCTCTTCATGGCCGTGACCGTCTTGGCCACCAGGTCGCGGTTGTAGCGGACCGGCACGTTGCGCCGGGCGGCGAACTGGAGGGTGCTGTCGACGAGCATCTCCTTGCCCGCGGCGCGGCGGAAGGCCTTGGTCCACTTCAGCTTGCGGGGGTTGCGCTTCATCTTGAACTGTTTTGGCGGTCAGTAAGCGTTGCGGAAAGCGGTGTCGCTCGCGGTCGCCTGGACCGGCCGAGGCGCCGAGAAGAGCGGATCGAGGGTTTCGGAGACATACGTTCTTGTGGCACTTGCTCCGGCAGAACCTGAAGGCCTTTGCATCATTGCGGACAAAGGTGATGCCCTTGCTGGGGTAGGCCGGGCGGCTACAGAAGTAGCACGTTTCGATTCTAGACGCACGGATTGTCAGTCGCCATGAAAACAAGGCGCTCAGATAATAAAGTATTCTTCCTCGCAGGAGCCGTACCTCATGGTTCCGGTGTTGGGGCGATGTGTTGGCCCTCGATTGTCGGGTTCGTGCTAGGTGGTGATAAGATTGATGCCCTCCAGATTTTTTTTCAAGGTTCCAGTTATCGATAGGGAGGTGGTGGGGTTGGGTCAGTTTGGCCCCACAGCCCGGCCAGCTGGTGTCATGTGACTTCGTGCCTAGCTGCGCCGGGTCACGGACGCGTCTCACGGAGGGATGCTGCCTGGGGAAATGTGACGGGAGCTCATGAAATTCGCTCTTGCGTCTAATTGATCTTTTCTTCTTTTTTTTGTTTTGTTTTATGGGAGCAACTCTGATGAATTGACGCTTTTGCACTTCATCCCAAGTTTACCACTGATCAAAACGGCAATATGGCGGAAAAGGAAGCCATCGTCCTCATCGTCGACCTTGGCTCGACCATGGCCAACTGCAACAATGGCCGGACCGAGTCTGACCTGGACTGGAGCATGAGGTTCGTGTGGGATAAAATATCGCATATCGTGTCCCTCAACCGAAAGGGCCTGTGCGTTGCGGTTCTCGGTCTCCGGACCGAGGACACCAGCAACACGATGGGCGACGACGAGGGATATCAGCACATTTCGGTTCTACAGGAAATGGGCCCAATGGACATGGGCTCATTGAAAGCTCTCCAGGGGAAGATCAAGACCGGGGAGGAAACCATGGGAGACGCGATTTCCGCTGTGGCTCTTGGCGTCGCGATGATAATCGACTACACCAAGAAGCTGAAATATAACCGGCAGATATACCTGGTCACGGATGGTCTCGGGCCAATCGATATTGATGAGGGTGATATTAGTGAGATCGCGGCGCAGCTCAATGGAAATGGGACTAGTTTGACCGTGCTGTAAGTCGTCGCGGAGCCCTGCTGATGAGCGGGTTGCTTACAATACGCAGCGGCGTCGACTTTGATGATGCGGAGTATGGCGTGAAGGAAGAGGACAAGCCGGAGCGGAAGGTATTCAAGTCGAATTCTTTCATTCGCCGCAGTGCTGACCATCGTAGAAACGGAACGAGCAAGTGTTGAAGAAGCTGATCGACCAGTGCCAGCACGGCACGTTTGGCACCGCCGCCGAGGCAATCGACGAGCTCGAGATCCCAGTCATAAAGACCACCAAGCCTTACAAATCCTACGACGGGACGCTGTCCCTCGGCGACCCGGAGATCCACCCTGCCGCCATCGTCGTCAACGTTGAGCGGTACTTCAAGACCCACGCCGCCATGCCGCCACCCGCCAGCACCGTCGTCGTCAAATCGGAGGCCGCGGGCGGGGAGCCCGAGCCCGAGGCGGCGGCCGCGCCGGAGGCGATGGAGGGCGTCGAGTTCGCCGCCGTAAAGCAGGCCCGGACGTACAAGGTTAGCGACCAGAAGGCGCCGGGCGGCAAGAGAGACATCGAGTTCGAGTCGCTGGCCAAGGGGTACGAGTATGGGAGGACGGCGGTGCACATTAGCGAGTCGGAGCACAACATTACGAAGCTCGAGACGACGAAGGAGTTTACCATCCTCGGCTTTATAGAGCAGAAGAAGGTATGGCTTCTGAAGCGCTGGCTCCCCGGATTGTCCGTTGCTTACTGTTGTCTTCCTACAGTACGAGCCGCTTCTCAACATGGGCGACACAAACGTAACCTTCGCCAAAAAATTCGACATGAAATCCCAGGTCGGCCTATCCTCGCTCATCCAGGGCATGCAAAAGGCCGAGGCATATGCCATCGCCCGCATCGTCACAAAGGACGGCAAGGAGCCCCTCCTGGCTCTCCTGGCCCCGGACCTCGAGCACAGCTGCCTCTACGACGTGCCGCTCCCATTCGCCGAGGATATTCGGGGGTATCAGTTCCCGCCGCTGGACCGCGTGGTGACGGTGGGCGGTAAGACACTGACGGAGCATCGGTTCCTCCCTGGGGAGGAGCTCGAGCAGGCGATGGGTGATTATGTTGATGCCATGGATCTTTCTGCGTACGCGGAAGACGAGGACAAGTAAGCTATCAAGGTCTTTCCCGTGAGATGGGTTCAAGACTGATTGACTCGGTGCAGGAACCTCGTCGAGTTCATGGCCATCGACGAGCCCTTCAACCCCCTAATACACCGCATTAAGGGGGCCGTAAAAGAACGCGCCATCCACCCCGCGGGCCCCGTGCCCCCCATTCCCCCTATTCTCACAAAGTTCACTGGTCCGCCAGAGGACATCATCGAGGCTGCGCAATCCCAGATCGACACTCTAATCCAAGCAGCCGAAGTCAAGAAGGGTAACGTTTCCCCACCCCAGCCCCGCGGCGTAGCATCCTTCGCTCTCCCTCCTTCGCAACTAACAACGTCCCAGTTCCTCCTAAAGCAAAGGGCCGCAAGAAGGAAACCGTAAAGCCCCTCTCAGGCCTCGACATCGACTCCCTCCTCGCCGCCCCCTCCGACCGCTCCACCTCCATAACTCCCCAGAACGCTATCCCAGAATACCGCCGCGCCCTCTCCTCAGCGACAGACCTGCCCACCGTCGAGTCGGCCACGAAGCAGATGGGTACCATAATCCGTGACATCATCACCTCGTCCTTCGGTGGCGGCGCGGACGACAGAGCGCTGGAGCACATGGGCGCCATGCGGGAGGAGCTCGTCAACTTTGAGGAGCCGGGGCTGTATAACGCTTTTGCGAGGGACGTCAAGGGGAGGATGCTGTCTGGTGAGCTGGGAGGTGACAGGCGGGAGATGTGGTGGAAGGTCAGGAAGGCGAAGCTGGGGCTTATCGATGGGAAGGAGTCGGAGGTGTCCAAGGTTACGGAGGACGAGGCCAAGGAGGTAGGTTCTCTTGGTCCCCTTTTGCTACGAGTTTTGCCCATACTGACGTCGCTGTTTTAGTTTTACGCTTCCAAATAATGTTAGTCTTGAGAAAAGAACATCTCTCATGTTCCATGACCGTTTCAATTGCCTCATTTCATTATCGTAAAATCCATGCTGTACCACCTGCTTGAAAATTTCCGTTCGGCGTCAGTCTCAAATCGTAAAATCAATGTTGAACCTGTTTGAGAAACACTGCCAGACGTCAACTACATGACAATGGGCATATTGTCATCGTCCCCGTACTCGTCGCCGTAGTACACCTTGCCCGGTTGAAAAGTCCCATCCCGCTTCTCTACCCACGACTCGGCGTCTGCTATGACCTCTGCGTCCTTATCATCTTGCGTCTTCCCACCCTTGGCTTGCCCTTTTATAGCCTCAATGGCAGACGCAAGGGCAGCCCTCAGCGTGTACACAGCGTCATTCCCGGCGTTGTGGAGATGCTTGTGTCTAATTCCAAAATCACTGAGGACGTTGGTCAAGGAGCGGCCTTGTTCAGCACCTCGGAGCTTCTGGTGAAGGTCCTTGGAGTCCGCACGTAAAGCGATCTTCTTGGTGGTCATATCGCAGCGGATAGAGGCGAGGAACTTTTCATCAGAGGCGACATCATGACCAACTAAGACGATGTCGCGCTTGGTTTTGCGCCCTTGTGATGAGGACGAGGTACGGGTTTCGTACAGGGTGAAGATGCCGTTGATCGTCTGGAGGAGTTTCTTCTTAGGAACCATATCACTCGTCCTGCAGTACCCAGGTTAACAAAGCCAACTCGATCAAACCGCTCCTAGTTCCGGAAAAGGAATATCCTTACCCAAAATTGAAGTTGTCGGGACATCCGGTGACAAACTTCCGGTTGCAGTGATAGGCGTACTCCTTGACACGCAGATGCTTGGCCTCCACCAAAGACCACCAGTTCTCACCGAGCTCTCCCGGCGCCACAGTCCTTGTCTTGTCGGTGTCGAGAATAGCGAAGCCGACTTCGGTAATCATATCATGGCAGAACTCGTGAACCTCAACATCAATCGCGAGAAAAACCGGGCCGCTCTCGGGCGGGAAAGGGGGCGCCTTATCGACGGCGAAGGCGGAACCTTTCCAGTCTCCACCAGCGTTCTCCCAGTTCCTAAGCCCTAGCGCATCTTGGAACATCTCCATCATTCTCTCACGCTTCTGTCGGTTCTTAGCTGCCTTGACGCCGGAACTCTTCTTTTTCCTAGGCGCGTACGTGGCAATGCCCGCAAGCTTGTGTTCAAGATCAGACTTGGCTTTTGGGTCCGCTTCCTCATACCTCAATTTCAATGCCTCGTCTGCGCTGGAGGGCATTAACTTCCAGCTGAAGAGCTGGACTTTGCTGTCGGAATCATGCACCTTGCCAAGGTACTTTGGACAGGGCGTACCACCGTCCCCGAAACGATAGGAGTACAGCCGTGTGTGGGCTTTGGGGATCGCCAACTTTGTGCCGAGGTAAGAGTTTATGATGCCCAGGAACTTGGTGAACTGCTCCACAGGGACAAACAAAAAGGCGCCCATGTATGCCTTGTTGGGGCTGTGGAGAGAATAGCTACGACAACCGGTTAGCCAAGGTTGCCGTCATTAGGCTAAGGTGCAACGAGGCCTCACAAATCCCACTCCTGGTGCGCCCAGTACTCATCGAAGAATGGACGCGCCTGTTGAAGTCAGCACTTGAGCCTAGCGAAGAGTTATAAGCCAGTGATGAGGGACTCACACGGGGGGTATTGGTCTTGCCAATGAACCAATCTGGGTAGTATGTGACCATCCTCCAGGGACAGAATTTCATGTCTTTGGGAGCCTCCTGCCCAAGAGTCAAACCTCTGGTCAATGCAACTAGGGCCGCATCTGCATCGGCCGTGGGAGCAGGCTGCTGCCCGAGGACGTCTGGCTTCATGTTGTCGGTGGTCGAATCCGAGTCTTCGATTCCGGTGAAAGTCGAAGCTTGACCTGGGGAACTTCTGGTCGAGGAGATTGGTGGGGAGATGGGTGAAGAAGTAGGTGATGAGTGGGAACTGGAGCGAGGGATCGATGACTTCAGCTCCAGGCCCAGGTCCAGGCTCCGCAGAGTCAACCCCCGAGCACAGAGCTTGTCCTCGAATGAGTCAATCGTGTCGCTTTGCAACTGGAGCAACCAGGTCAGTCTCTGCTTGAACTCATCTGGGCTCAACGATGGAATGGTCGTGGCCAACGCGGCCATGGACGTGTCCACGCCCACCTTGGTTGCCATGGCTGCCCCAAGGGGTGTCGTCGATCCCGGCCGTTTGCAATATTTTGCGTTGCTCTAGGATAGGCATGGGTCAAGAGAAATACCTGGGAAAAGAGGGTCACGGAAGTGTGGAAGTGTGGAAGTCGAGTAAGGCTTTTCAACACATTTGAGATCCTAGGAGATGGATGGTCTTTCAGTCAGTCAAGGCAGGAACGACCCGAGTGACTTGGCAAACAACCAACAAGGGAAGGAGCACTTGGGGTATGTGGCAGGCGCTCTCCTGGTTCCTTCCTTTCTTGGGAGTTCTCAATCTGTGAATGAGTGTCGCTATAAATCATGTATGTTGTGCAATATGCTGGAACTGGCAGTAGCCACCACGCACATTCACCATCACTGCGGGCATTCACTGCACGTCTTCACCAGAGTCGCGCTGTTTGCTTGAAGCACGTGCGGGGTGCAGGGTGCACCTCGGGGTTGGCGAATAAGAAACGACGAAGTGACAAGCGCAGATACGCTCTTCTGAGGTGAGATTGCGGCCGGCCCGGCCCTTCTATGCCCGCATCTAGCCCAAATTACATGTATGTACGTATGTCTGTACCCAGATATGCGCGTTCACCCGTCCAACCCAAACAGAAAACAAGAACGCCATCGCTATGGAGCCTGTAGATGTTGTACACTGGTTCCCCCGCCGGGACGAACCCGCCGGAGGGCCCTCGCGGAAGGCCTCTACCGCCGCGCGGAAGACGCCTCCCGCTCACGAATTCTTCTCCAGGAACTCCTTCGCCTCGTTGATCTTGGTGGCGAGGTAGGGGCTGCCGCCGCGGTCGGGATGGTTGAGAAGCATCATGGTCCGGTGGGCCTTGCGGATCTTGTCCTTCGTGATAGCCCTCTCACTGTAAGAAAACTTGGTCAGCCACTTCACTATCCTCTTCCTGCGCTATGCATCCCCAGTTCCATCCTCGGCATCTGTCGCAAAGCCATGCCACCCGGCCACGAGGGGTAGAGCTTACTTCAGAGACAAAATCAAGCTCGCCTCCTTCTTGTTCATCTTTGTCTCGAACCCGCCCTTGTAAAAGGCATTCCCCAGCGCGCCGACGCCGCCGCGCGACCGCCGCCATGCGACAAGACCGGCCCGCCCCTGCAAAACGTTAGTTGACCTGAGCCGAGATCCGGGACCGGGAGGAAGGGGCGAGGGGGCGTACCAAGAAAGCGGCGACTGCGACACCGGAACCGATAGCAAGGACTGACGCCATGATGGATTGTTGTTGCCGACGAGGCTGGGGTATCGACTAAGTGGTCGCGATCGTTTGCTGTGAGCGAACTTTTTTTTTCCAGTCTCTTCCAGGAACGCCGATGGAAAAATGGGGCGGCATTTCCCGAGGATTGAAGGGCGTTTAGCCGAATATGTGCCGAAAGGCGCCGTTTCATCCCGGCCGTGGCCGAGACTCTCATGACACCCTGCTGAACGGTGATTGCATCAGTCTGGATTTATCTGATTTCACCAATTCTAACATCTAGTCGTGGTCGTACGATCTCAATATTCACAATGGGGACTCACGCAGTATTTTCGCCGGCGCCTTACCACATCATCTCGTGAGTGGCCTCCAGACAGCCGAGCAGAGCTAAGCTCCCGGTGCTAATAATCGCCATAAAGCTACGGGACGATGCTGGGGACCAGCTTCTGGCATGTAAGTGACGCGTGCCCCCGATCCTCAACGTAGACCCCCGAAGGTCCTAATGCCTTCTAAAGTCCTTCGTCGGCGGCATCGTCATGTTCAGGACCCTGGAGCGTCCGCAGTTCGCCGCCGTCCAGTCGAAGCTCTTCCCCATCTACTTCTCCCTCCAGACCGCGGCGCCCGTGGTGCTGGCCATCACCCACCCGGGCAACGCGTCCCTCCTGAGCCTCGACGGCCTGCTTGCCACCGCGAACAGGTGGACGGCGCTGGCGCCCATTGCCGCCATGTTCACGTCGGCCCTGCTCAACCTCGTGGTCTTGCTGCCCGCGACCACCAACGTTATGGCGAAGCGGCGGCTGCAGGGTAAGCCATCTTACTTTACCAAAGCGCCTCCCCCTTTAAGCCAAGGCGCCCGTACCCCCTTATATAGAGATGCCGTGCTGATCCGATGTGTCCGATGTAGAGAAGAAGGACGGCAAGAAGTCGTGGGAGCCGGCACCTCAGTCCCAGGAGATGATTGCCCTGAACAAGAAGTTCGGCAAACTGCACGGCATCTCATCGCTCCTCAACCTCACGACCTTTATCGCTACCATTGCGTACGGGTTCCACTTGGGCGGCCGCCTTCACTAGACACGCTGATCTTGGCGATTGGCAGCATGGACTACCCGACAGTGGGCGCTCAGCTGGGGCCCGGAGACGGGAACAATGGTGATCTGGGATAATTGCATTATTCTTTTTTCTCAACCTTGTAGTAATATATCGGCTCTCATCGTTAAGACGGAGAGATTGTTAGGGGTGCTTCTGATGTGAAGAGAACGCCTCCAAAACGCACTATTAGCGTTGGATGGTTAATAAGCTTACAGGCGAGTTGAAACGTAGGATCAAAGTACGAGTCACAGAAATTCCCTCCCGGGGCGAGCGACGCCTTCCAAATACATGTACAAACTGAAAGCGACCCATTCACTCTTTTAAATCGGCTTGCTTCTTCGGCGTATAATTTTTGAAATTCGGCCCATCCTCACTTTCGGAATGACTTTACTATCGGAGACCATGTCCGCAGCGAAATACCTCACCGGCGACTCAAGCGCCCTAAATGAATTTCTGGATAAGTTCGATGTGAGTTCACGAGACTCGATACACACTATGGATAGGCGGATCACTTACACTGATTAGGTTTTTCTCTTCGACTGCGATGGCGTCCTCTGGTCCGGCGACATGGTCTTCGAGGGCGTCCCTGAGACGCTCAACATGCTCCGCGCAAAGGGTACATCCCCCGTTCCCTCACACCCCGCATTCGCGAGGCATCTCTTCACGCCCATCCCCTCACATGAACCGCACTCACACCCCCACAGGCAAAAAGGTCGTCTTCGTGACCAACAACTCCACCAAGTCCCGCCAGGACTACGTCAAGAAGCTCACCGGCCTGGGCATAACCGCCGAGACAGACGACGTCTTCGGCTCCTCCTACTCCTCCGCGGTCTACATATCCCGCATCCTCACCCTGCCACCCAACAAGCGCAAGGTCTTCGTCCTCGGTGAGGCCGGCATCGAGACGGAGCTCCGCGCAGAGGGCGTCCCCTTCATCGGAGGCACGGACCCCGCGCTCCGCCGCGACACGACGCCGGAGGACTTCCGCTCCCTCGCGGACGGGTCGGCACTGGACCCTGAGGTGGGCGTTGTGCTCGTGGGGCTTGATTTCCACTTTAACTACCTCAAGCTTTCCACGGCGTTCCAGTACCTCCGGCGCGGGGCGCTCTTCCTCGCGACGAACATCGACAGCACGCTGCCCAACGCGGGCTCCCTATTCCCCGGCGCGGGCTCCGTCGTCGCGCCGCTGGCGCTCGCGGCCGGGAAGCAGCCCGTCTCGTCTGGGAAGCCGAGCGCCGCGATGATGGATGCCATTGAGGGCAAGTTTAAGCTTGATCGCGCGAGGACGTGCATGGTGGGGGACCGGCTGAACACGGATATCCAGTTTGGGATCGATGGCGGGCTGGGGGGCACGCTGGCGGTGTTGACGGGGGTTAACAAGAAGGAGGACTGGGAGGTTGAGGGGGCGAAGGTCGTGCCGGGGTATTACGTTGATAAGTTGAGCGATTTGAGGCATGCTGCATAGGTTGTCGGAAGCGATGATGCATCTTCGAGCACACATATAGAGTGTCATTTAGATCTAGCGTATACAGACGTAGAACAAGTTGGCTTTGCAATATTGAATCATCATGATCTCGATCTCGCGCTGTCACCTATGTACGTTCTTTCCTTTGGTATATCCAAACCCATGCACAACTAAAACTTCTGATTGCCACCATTACATGAAATAGAGACGCAATTATATAGTAAAAGGGTGTACGCGCTCTCGTATGGAGGCTGTTATAAACCTAGCCACGCTTACTGCGGCGCGGTTTCGCGGCCTCACTCGCCGGGGTAACCTTGGGCTCCACAGCGGGCGCCTTATACCGCCTGAACGAAGTGGGCATAAACATGCCCACCCCCATTTGGTAATCGAAATACTCGGGGTACTTGCTGCTTGTGATGGCCTCCGTGAGAGCCGTCGAGGCCTGGAAGAGAATGACGAGGGAGCCGGCACCAACGAGGGCCCAGTTGTACGGGGTTTCTGAGGAGACACAGCCCCATTGGTAGAGGGCGAGCCAGATGAGCTGCTCGGCGGCGAAGTTCGGGTGGCGACTGTAGGCCCAGAGGCCTGAGGTGACGAAGCCCCTGTCGAGGTCGGCCTGGCTGAAGCCGGAAGGAAGCTTCGCGTCCTTTAGGTACTTTTGTTTCGCAGTTTGATACTCTGCAATCCATGTTAGTCTCGTGTGAAGCAGGTCGGCCTGTTGGACGGGATTGACGGCGTGACACACCCCATTGCTGTCCATCCGAGATGAACTCGCTTATAACCAACGTAATCGTTAGGCCAAAGAAGCCCAGGTCGGCCGTAGTGATGTCCGGGTTAAACCTGCTGGTGAGTAGGATGACATACGACGGCGCCGATGAGAATAAAAAGATGAGGACGTTCTGGATGAACGCGATGAAGACGAGGTTGAATATCGAGAAGATCACGGGGTGCACGTATTTCTGGACGATAGCCCTGAGCGTGGTGTTAGCCTGAGGAGGTCTTTATGGACTGGAGAGGGTCGGCCCACCATCTGTAGTCTTCCGAGCCCTTCTGGTATCCGCCCTTCCGCCAGTAGTTGGACGTCAACCGTGCCTACATACGTCCAATGTTAGCCGGGCCCTATGATCCTCTGTCGAGTTTCCTCCTTACACTCCAAACGGCCGTGAAGAGCGTAATCAAGTCGTTCCTCTGGTGCGCCCCTCCAGAAAGCCGTGCCCATATCGCAAAGTGCGCATTGTAGACGGCCGGGAGAATACTCCAAGCGCGGTCGACCTGTGAGAAGTTCCGGTTGAACTCGGCAACTACAAAGAAGATGCAGGCGAGAAACAGCGAGAAGGCGCCGGCCGAGATGAGCGGGTTCGTCTCGAGGTAGAGCTTCAGGAGGGCGTCGCCATCGGAGAGGTTGTCCAGCACCTTCGTGGGGAGGTCGTAGAGCTGGGGGAGGAACGGCTCGACGGTCTTGTAGTAGTCGGCGCACTCTTCGAGCGAATTCACGGTCGGGAGAGCCATGGTGGCGGTAAACGCGACGGTGAGAGACAGCGATATGGGATCCTAGGGATGGAAAAGCCGTTGAAGCTCGTGAAGCGAAGAGGCGCCCGACGTTGATGGTCCCTCCCTAGCTCGACGTCATGTGCACCGGATAGGTGATGTCGGACTTTTATGCTAGTGAGGAGCTTGGGCCAGCGCAGCTTGGGTGGCAGCTAAAAACAGGTGTCAACTGCTGACGTAGTCAATGACCCCACCTAGACCCTGCTGCAGCCCCTCGTCCAACGACTGACAATTATCGTCATCCAGACGCGTCGAGGGCGCGTTGACTGTCCAATTTCCTCCGTCGGCCATCGCCGTTATTAGTCGACGGTACTGTCGCCAGTCGTAGTTTGTGCGAGGGGAGGACTCGAGCTTCAGACGAGACCATCACGCAGTTCGATATGGGATTGCGACGGAGCATTAGTCCTTTTACCCATTAACCTTCCACGTATCCGTGAAGAAGCCTCGGCGTCGCTTTGTGCGTTCTCGAGACTTGAGCCTTTACTTCGACTGGCCTTTTCTCTTAGGTCTCCCTGGGCCCCTCTCTCAGAGGCACCGGCTCGCTCAGCCACGGCACATGCGATTCTTTCGCCCACTCTTCAGGATGAAGGTCCTCTGCGTCGCCGAGAAACCGTCCATCTCAAAGGCCGTGGCAGATCACCTGTCGGGCGGTATTAAGCAGGCTGTTAGTCCTCTGGCCCTCGTTGTGCCACATCGCCGTAGCTCTGACACCGAGTTCTTCTAGCACAACACGAGAAACAAGTACATCAAGAACTACTCCTTCGACTTCGACTTTGGCCCGCCATGGGGCAGCTGCTCCGTGACCATGACGTCCGTCCTCGGCCACCTGACGGGCATGGAGTTTACCGAGGCCTACTCGAACTGGAAGTACCCGCCTCCTGAGAGCCTGTTCAATGCTCCTGTGAATACCAAAGTAGCCGACGTGAGTCCTTGCGGAATCTGGTCATGAGGCATCCAGAGTGATCCGAGCCTACTTACTGACACTTTAGTGCAGGACAAGAAGACTGTTGCCGCCAATATCGAGTCCCAGGCTCGCTATGCGCGTGCTCTTGTCATATGGACCGATTGCGATCTCGAAGGGGAGCATATTGGAAGCGAGATCCGTGATGCCGCGAGACGAGGTAATGCCCAGATCCAGGTCAAGAGGGCGAGGTTCAGCAACATAGAGCGAGCGTAAGCAACCTGCAATCTCCACTATCGGTGTGCGGGAAATCCTGGGTCATGCCTGACAGATCCTTACAGACACATACTTTCCGCAGCGCGGAGGCTAGTCACCCTTGATGAGAGACAAGTGAGTGCAGTCGATGCTAGGATTGAGCTCGACCTGCGGATCGGTTTCGCCTTCTCCCGCTTCCTTACAAATTCACTCCGGCCATTAGGCGGTCCCCTCGGCGACAAGGTCTTTAGCTACGGTACGTCAGTCCCAGTCTCCATGCTCGGATCAGCCAACTCATGTAGTTACAGGGTCGTGTCAATTCCCTACGCTGGGCTTCGTGGTCGAGAGATACTTCCGCGTCAAGGACTTTGTACCCGAGACCTTCTGGACGATCAAAGTCATGCACAACCGCAAGGGCATGGACGTCCACTTCAGCTGGGTCAGGAACAGGCTCTTCGACCGCGCCTCGGTGACGATCCTCTACGAAAAATGCCTGAACGCGAGGATCGCGAAGGTCACGAAGGTGCAGGAGAAGCCCACCAAGAAGTGGAAGCCGTTACCGCTCACCACCGTCGAGCTGCAAAAAGCCGCGACGCGCCTGCTGCGTATGACGGGTCAGAATGCCATGACTATCGCCGAGGCGCTCTACAATAAGGGGTTTATCAGCTATCCCAGGACGGAGACCGATCGGTTCGACAAGGGCATGGACCTAAAAGCATTGTGTCGGAAACAGACGCCGGATGCTAGATGGGGGCAGTTTGCGCAGGGCCTCGCTAATGGTGCCTTCCAACAGCCGAGGGAGGGACGCCATGACGACAAGGCCCATCCTCCTATTCATCCTGTCACGTATGCTGCGCCTAGCGTACTAAGCCCCGATGAGGGCCGTCTCTACGAGTACGTCGTGCGGAGGTTCCTCGCCTGCTGCTCGGAAGACGCCAGGGGCCTCGCTACGGACATTGAGATCAATTATGGCGGCGAGACTTTTGCGGCGCATGGACTGATCGTGCTGGAGCGGAACTACCTAGACGTGTTCGTGTACGAGAAGTGGAACAGCAGCCCCGAGCTCCCAAAGTTCACCGTCGGGGAGCAGTTCCAGCCGACCGAGGCTATGATGAACGAGGGGGAGACGGCCAAGCCCAACTACTTGACGGAAGCGGACCTGATTGCCCTGATGGATGCGAATGGTATCGGCACGGACGCCACCATGGCGGAGCACATCCAGAAGATCCAGGACAGGGACTACGTCAACGTCGTCAGTCTTCAGGGAGAAAGCGCTGAAGACGGAGATGACGCTGAGTCGGCGCCCCCTGTGCGGGGCGGAAGAGGCGGCCGCGGAACCCGCGGAGGAGCCCGAGGCGGAGGACGAGCTGGCGGCTCCCGGGGTAAGACCGGCAAGTA
This sequence comes from Scopulariopsis brevicaulis, assembly GCA_017657125.1. Classification (NCBI taxonomy): domain Eukaryota; kingdom Fungi; phylum Ascomycota; class Sordariomycetes; order Microascales; family Microascaceae; genus Scopulariopsis; species Scopulariopsis brevicaulis. The sequence goes on from JAGFNX010000376.1 coordinate 63,088, forward strand.
CTTTGTGCCCACGCGGCTTGGTGTCGCGTTGATACTTGGGTTCGACCGGATGAACTTTGAGACGAGTCTCAGCAAGCCGTTCCTGCGGAGGGAGATGGAGACCAAGATGAAGGCGATTTGCGAGGGCCGCACGACCAAGGCGGCGGTGCTTCAGGAGAATATCGCGCAGTACTCAACTGTTTTTGCGCAGTCGCAGGAGAGGCTTGATATCCTTCGGGCAGTATGTTGTCCCTGAATCACTGGTATGGTTCCGTTAGGCTTGGGTTGCTGACGGTGTACAGGCATGTCGAGAGTTCGTATTTGCGTGATGGCATTGGGCTGCACCACGCACATGAGATGCGAATGCATAGTCATCGCGCTTTTTGTATCCTACAGAAAGGCATCAGCCCGCCATGCTCCCCGCGCAGTCGGAGCGTGGGTCGCCGAAGCGCCGCTAGCACCCCCGACAGGAAGCGCCAAGTGAGAGGCCCGTCGATGGACACAACACGGGTCATATGGGCGTGTGTCCAGGAAGCCAAGACAGCAGAGTGGTTGTGGAGTGGCACGATGGTATGTCGAATACCCGATGAGTCCATTACCTGCAATTCCCTCCCTACGAAAAGAAAGCATGCGGATGTATACCTTTCCTCGCCAGCATTGAGTCCTGGTATCCGTGGTAGACTTTTCCATAACGGCGCGAACGTACCTTGTTGTTGGCCTTCAAATTCTCAACTGGCATCTAATGGTTCGAATAGATTGTAAGATACGCCTTTTTATATACGCTACAAGATTGCATTCCTCGAAAAATGCCGTCCTCCCGTCGCAACGGCCCTGTTTCCCCTCCGTCTCTGTTCCACCTCGAGGCACTCCTTCCGCACGAGCTGACCGGACATTCTACTTCCGGCGGCTCGTCTTGCGTTTCTTGGACGCCCTCCCACTAGGCTCCACCGCATTTGCGGACGCAGCCCTTTTCCCCCTTGACTTATCGGGCTTCTCTTCCGGGCCCCCATCACCTTCATTATCCGCCGCCGCACTCGCGGCCGCAGTCCTCTTTCTACACGACTTCACGTGCTTCGGCTGTTGACCTCCATCGCCTATATCAGCCGCCGTCTGCGCCGTTATGTTTTCGACCTTCTCCTGCAGACGCCTGCTCCTCCGGGGTGGCGCGGGGGCATCGACCAGGGGCTCGGGGTCCATGCGAGCCTGGAGTGGCGGTACGGATGTCTCTGTAGGCTGCAGTAGGCTGGATGCGCGAGCCTCGGGGGTTCCGGATGGTGCTGTGTGGGGATCTTCGGAGGGACTGGGTTGCTTCCGGCTAGTCTGCACGTCTTCGAGTGGCGCTACGGGTGTCTCTGGACGCTGTTGGGAGCTGGACGCGTTCGCGTCGCGAGCTCTGGTTGGTGCTCGGCTGGTCGCTCTGGAAGGCCGGGTTGATTCCCAGCGGCTTTGCGCATCTTGGATAGAAGACCCCGCGTTATCGCGCGCCGCCGAGGGCGGCGTGGACTGATGGGTGCTGCTAGGTTCCGAGTTCAACGCAGTAGAACCATGGGCTGGCACCGGACTCTGTATAATGGTGAAACCGTGGGTTCTCGAGGTTCGTGTGGAGACAGACGACCTGCGTGCCTTGCGCGGGAACTTAGGGAGCCAATGCGTCGGATATAAACGCAGCCATGGCTCCTCATCGCGCATCTCGCTTGTATAGCTAGCAGGAGATGTTTCAAACTAGGATCGGGTCAGTTCGCTTATCCATATAAACGGAAGATAGGAGGGGTGGTAGACATACCATAACAGGAGATTCTTCGGTCCTCGCCTCTCCGCGCAGCACTTCCTCCAGCTCGAACTCGTGCTTCCACTGCATCCCGGGCATATGTTCCCCCCACTTCTTATACCACATGCCCCTGTCCTCCCACCGCCTCTTCACCCTCTCGTACGCGTTCGTGTTCACGTCGAGGGGGGTCGGGATGGTACTCTTCTTGAAGGACTCCGGGTCGTTGGGGTCGACCATGGCACTGTGCCAGTTGCTTACTTGCCGATGGCGGTCCAGCTCCGCCCTGATGCGCCCGCGCTCTACGAAGAGCTGGTAGAGGAACTGGTAGAAGGGTCGCGAGGCGTCGCGGCCGGGGTGTAGCGTGAACTCGTGGCCCGGGTTCTGCTGCGGGCCCCCGGCCCCGGCCACAACCCCGGAACCAGCGTCAGGCGGGTCCTCGTGCGCCCACTCCGTCATAAATTCATCCTCCCACTTCTCCCTCCAAATCCCCTGCTCCTTCCAGCGGTCCTTGACACCGTCATAAACCCGCCACTCAAGCTCATAGTCGTCGTACTCATAGCCCCCCAGCGTCCGGTCCGTCATCGCCAGGAGCCACTCCCTCTCCTCGTCCTGGTGATCGATCCACTGATACTGCGGAATCGAGGCCTCATGCCTCTCCATCTCCTTGGTTGCCCTCGGGGGCGTCATCCCCTCGGGCCACTCTTCCGTGTCGTCATCGGAGCTGTCCTTGTCATCCGTCGGCGACGGGGACGACTCGAATCTTTCGCGTCTCTCGCGCTCTAGGCTTTCCGGATCCCACGCGAGGGAACTTAGGCTCCTTATGACGAAGGAGGGGCCGGGCCCGTATTTCCGGTTGTGGGTTATTTTACGGCGTGGCATGTTTGAAGTCGAGGCAAGGTCGGGTATGTTCTAGCTGAGGTGAGTGAGCGGGCGCCCTTCTGAGCAGGACATCTGCGTCCTTTTCTACTCAGTGGACGGACAGGAAGACGGAAGGTGAGGAGATCGCGAAGCCGCTTGCGGCACATCGCGGGAGTGAACAATGGCGATGGCGCAGGGCCCTTGAACGGCGGTCGCTGTCCGAGCCAACGACATCTTCCTTGACTCGGTTGGTTGTCTGTTTCCTCGGGTTCCTTTGGGCACTTGCCAAACGGCAATGTATAAGCGTCGGTCCTTTGTTTGCACCCATTGATGTGCTCCTCATCCTCGCCGCACGCATCTACCCTGCCAGATTCTTTTATTATTTCATGAACAGCCAGTCCGTTTATCTCACTCGTCCAATCCGAGACTACCAGGAACGACAGATAAACGAGATTGAACAATGGGGAATCTCTTTCCGGCCTCCAGCGTGTGAGTGGTGGCGGTTCGCAGCTCCGATTTTACAGCGCGATGGGGGACTAACACCGTTGCAAAAGGCACATGCCCGATTAACTACATCGACTCCCAGGGCTGGAGGGAGGACAATGTAAAGACATCAACGAGTCCGACGATGGGACCCTGCCATCGCTTACTTCTCTCACACCCAGGAAACGAGGTGGTTGCCTTCGCGAACACGGCTTTCTCCACCGGGACGCGAAGCTGGCGGAACATGCTACAAGCACACGCCGGCGGCCGAGTCCCAGCTCGTGGATTCTGGCGTCTGCGGCCTCTATAAGACGCCGAGTGGGTGCTCTGGAGGTGGAGCACGTACACGGTGGTCAGACGCGTGGCCGCCCCTTCGTCCCCATGCCCTAGGTACTCGATCAGGGGGTTTGTAAGCGAGGGCTCCGGAGACTTCGGGAGATGTTGGCGGCGGGTCTCTCAACCGCTTACTTAGATTCCACAGTCCCCACGATCGGAGAACTGTGCCAGATCTGACCCCGAGTAGCACGATCCAGCCAAGCCGATGCTTCACGAGTTACGTCACGGAAGACGTCGCTTCTCGCGATCCGCCTTGGCCCTGTCTTATCGGCCCCAAACCGGGTGCCGAACACGAGCGCGCAACCAAGCTCCGTCCGGTCCGGCACGGCACAGGCCCCACCTGGACGCGAGGGAAGAGGGGGAATGAGGGGTGCTAAGACGTGATATCACACCTGCTGCGACGACCCCGCCGCTTTCAAGGCGGGGGAGCTCTGAAGCGGGGTGTTTTGAGGGGGAATCCATCCATCCCGAGGGGTGCCGTGAGCGGAAGAATGGGCGCGGCCGTGTCGTGCCGTTGGAAGGAGATACGGCTAGAGCGGATCGTGGTGCGCGGGCATGATGCTCGTGTTGTGTCAACTATTGGGCCGCTGGGGCGTCTGTCTTTGGGTTCTTAGTCGCATCTTACCATGTAAGTCCCCATCGTAAATATCCCGCATTTACAAGTAGATGGTGACATGGGCAACGGGTTACACCAGCGTCATGGCCGACACCAACGTGGAACCACGAATGGACGCCAGCCACCGAGGAACCCGACCTCTGTCGCAAACCATTCAATAGCCCTGGTTTAGCTCCCGCCCAACCTCGGATATGCCCCCATCACACACACCAAGACACCCGTTTCGTCAACGGTTCAACCACCCCCCATTGGCGCAGCACTCCAGCGGACCAATCACGGCGGGGCGCCCCAAACGTGATGGTTGCGATTCCGCCCAGTTGTCGCGGCGATGCTGCCCCGCGGGAGGCATGGTGCGCGATTTAGGGCCTTGATTGGCGGGCGGACGAGGGGGGAAACGAGGGGCAGACGCGGCGTCAGCGTGGGCTTTGCCTCTTTAACTTGACAAGGTGTGGTGGGAGTTTTAAAGCATGGGGTGGTTGCCCGGCGTGTAAGTGGCCCGTTTCCACCTTCCAATTCCTTCCCTGGCATCGCGATGCTTTTGCACACGCCCCCCCGTCGTAAGTCACCAGCCAGTGGATTCGAGACGTAATTACCGCATCGAGCAATCAGATGCGGGCCCCGTCAGCTGAGCCCAGTCCGCAGCGGCGGACCCAGCCGCAGTCGCAGTTCCCTCCTGTCTCGGAAGCGGAGATTACGGGGGTCATCGAGATACGTCTACAACGTTAAGTACCGACGGACGGAAACGGAAATATAACGGAGAGCACAAAACCACATCGCAACGAAACAAAACTAGTAAGAGAAAAGAAAGATGAAAAAAGAAGGAGAGAGAAAATAAAAATAGGAGGTGCTTTGGTCACCTGTAAAAAAGAAAATTCTTACCCTTGTCCCCTGTCGTCTTCGTCGGTGCGAGCCCCTGTAATCTGTGATACAAGCAGCAAGTAGCAAGTATCACTACCGACAGCCCAGGCAAGGTTTCGATCGCGATGGTTTTAGCCAGGGCTTCAGAAGCGTCATTTCCGCCCGGGCCACTGGACTGGACCCAGGCGGATATCGCAAGAGCTTCCCCGAGATTACCGAGGCCCCCCCCCCAAGCCCTAACTAACACGCACACAACGAGACGCGTGAACTTTCTCCATCTTGTTTCGCCGCCCACGAAAGTAACCCGCCACCCCATGAAACTGGTCTCGCGAGAGACGTTGAGATCATCGCGTCCTGCTTGCCCTATCGCCGCTCGCAGACGGGGGCACGAGGGCCAAAAGGCGGCGGGCAATCTCGCCGCGGAACGCCCCATTCCCCACACGCCGCCTGCCCACGGGAACACAAATTGATAATTATTCGCTGCCCCCAAGCCCTCTTTTCTTCTCCGGATTGAGGTACCTTGTATGGGGTACGGAGTAGATCGCCTTAGCGTTCCCGGTCCGGGAAAATGGGCGGAGACGCTAGTGCGTTTGCCGGGGCGCTCGCTGTTGCTCGGGGCCCGGGGACATGGAGGCGACCGTTCGCGACCATGGCGCGAGAGTCCGCCCCCCTTCCGACTCGCTTCCCACGTTTTCTGTCCCCTCTGGCTGGCAGGCGAATCGGCGATTGTTGCCACTGCATGCGCCGTCGGATAGCCGGTTCTGGTCGCCTGGATGGCCGCATACGGGGACATGTGTGTCAGTGACGCAGGCGCATGACGGAACGTGCGACGGCCTCTTGTCCTGCGCCTTGGCTCCGCTCTCCGTTTTCCTCCGTTGGCGGATGGAGACGGGTCGTCTTAGTGCCCGTGAGGCCCGCTCGAGGTACCGATTCGGCTGCGGCGGGTATCCATTCCACGCAACTCGTATTCTACGTGCCGCCCTTCCATGGGATTGCTGGAATGGGAGCAGGCCATGCCTATTATTACCTTGCTATTGTTGCCGCTTATGAGGGTGTTTGTGAACGGACATACTTCGACGTACCACGAGGTATTAGGCCATGTGTCAGATGCCCGCCATCCCCCTGTTCTTCAGCTCCCTTATCAGGGTCTCTCTGTCTTATCACTGCTTGATAAGACCCCTTCGGAACATGGAAATTGGAAGCGATAGCGATGGACATTCCACGGGGCAGCGCCTTCCCTGTGAGGTGGGTCAGACATCCAGGTACTCATACGAGCCCTCTCCGCCGTTCTGTGTGACGCTTGAAGTAGACATACCCACATTGGTAAGCCCCATGTCTGGCACCCATTCCCCCCTTCCACAATCCCCTTCGTCCCGCTCTGCATTCCAAAGTACGGGGTACATCCCCTAGGCCTCCCCGGTACCTCTGGACGGGGAGCGCCTGACTCACAGCTAGGGGCTACCTGTGTGTGCTGGGGAAACTCGTCGTCATCCCCCAGTAGCTTAATCGCACAAGTATTACGGCGTATTACAATGTATATACCCGCGACACGGGCCCCTTCCAACCACGGCCCTCCCGGAGCCTCTCCTCCCCTTGTTCTCTCCAAACACAATCAACAACAGAGAAACAATCCACAACATTTCGAGATTCACCTGTCGCCAGTCCAGATCATCGCGTCAGCGTCGCCGGGAGTGCCCATACCGACCCTTGTTATTCATTCCGTCAGATTCACCGCCTCGAGTTCGCTTTGGTTATTCGCTTGCCTCGACTTGGCTTAGATTCCTGCCTTGCTGCCAATCTCTGCAGTAAGTCGCGTTGCCCGTTTCCCCTTTATCATCATCGGACCTGCCCTCTTTCACTGGCGCGGACCTTCCTCGCGACCAAGAGCTGCTGCCTGGCCTTGTATCATTCTATTCTAGCGACACCGCTCGATCCAGCTCCACCCCCGTCGCCTCCCTTCTACACCACAACACCACACCGACACCGCTCGAACGTCAGCTAACCACGCGTCTCCCTCAGAACCAAAACCAAGCGTTGTATCTGACCCAACGGACGAAAATGGCGTCACCGGCTTACGCTGTTCGCGATATCCCCAAGGCCTCCTTGAGCCGAGACAACTTAACTGCTGTAGCGGCTCGGAGCGTCCCTGGGACTGCGACACGATCTCATCCCCTCCCGACTCCCCCCAACTCCATATCCCCTGCCCTGCCTCCCCACGGCCTCAAGGCCCAGCTCCAGAAGGCCCAGCTCGAGCCTATCGACTCGGACCTCGACCTGCAGGACGAGCAGTCCGCGCGCTCTGGGCCCCCGTCGCCCGCCTTTGAGTGCGCCGGCGCCATCACGAGCGCCATGCTCGCCAAGTACCACCTGCCAGACATCATGCTGAGCCACGGGCCCCTGGCCATCCGCCACATCATGGGATACCTCACGACGTCGGTGCCTGGCTTCGCCGGGATCCCCCCGGCCAAGGCGCGCAGGCTAGTAGTCGGAGCTCTGGAGGGAAGGGGGGGAGAAGGTGGGGGGGTAGACGGCGACGTGGAGTTTGAGAAGGTCGGCTGGGGCAGGTGGGACGCCAGGCGGCGAGGGCAACCCCCTCGGAGCAGGCGACCCTCGCCCTCGAGGGCCCGCTCGCCGCCGTATCCCGCCGGCATCCCCATCTCCAGACACGGCGCGCGGGCGGCCGGTAGGTCTCGGCTCAACCCGGCGTCCAGGTCTAGCATGGGGGAGTCCGTCGTCTTCTCGCACGACGACCACGAGATCACCATGGCGGAGAACGAGGCCGACAAGATGTCGCTCGACGGCTCCGCCTCCGCCTCGTGCTCCGAGGCCCCCGACGACGATATGGTCATGAGGGACGACGACCCCGACGACGTCACCGACGATGAGGACTGGGCCGCCATCGGCGCGGCCGCCCTCCGTGCCGACTCGTACCCGAACCGCGCCGCCGCCATGGCGGACGGCCGGCTCCCGTCGTCCGAACTATATACCGGCGGCGGCATGCGCTCGTTCTCGGCCTCGGCCGGCATGGCGCGCTCGCTGCAGCCGGAGAACATTGACGCCTCGGCGCTGGAGGCCACCTCTGACGCGCAGGAGCGTGAGGCGGTCGAGGCGCTGATGCAACTTCGTTCTGTATAATACCCCCTTTTGTTTTCGGCATGGCAGGCGTTTTCACATTTCTTATGTTGCTTTGATTTCGGAGGCATCTTTTGGTAAGGGGGACTGGATTTCTACCTCGGTTTATGCTCTCCACGGAACGACTTTCGACACGAAGGCAGTGTCTTGAGAGCAGTGTTTCTGGTACTGCCTCGACCACCTTCGGACACCATCGCGGTGGATCTTACTTTTTTCCCTTGCACGACTCTACACTTCTCTCCACTTTTTGCATCATACTCAGTTTATTCAACACTACCGGCGTCCTGGATCGAACACGGGGGCCTATCGCGCATTGGGGGTATTATTTGGGTAGCGGGTTGGGGGGGGGGTTGCATGGGCACATTACACACACGGCCCAACTTGCATCATTCAGACTACGGGTCTGAAACTACATTCGTTTTTCGGAGGACTCGGACCCTTTTCGGACACTCGGTATGGAGGGGTGGTTGTCAGCAACCGGGGGCTCGGGCCGGCTGGATTTGACTTTGGTGGCGACGTTTCGCCTGCCGTTACTAGAACACGGAGGATGGCGCGAACCTTGTTCCGCCGTCGTCGTTGGGGTCCCGCCACTGGAGGGGACCAAGTCACCTGAGTCCCGGCTGCCGCGGAGTGCTCAGTGTGGCGATGGCGAGTAATTACGGTACGGTGGGAGTGGTTACATGGGACTGGATTCTATGTCGCCGTGACCATTCGACACTTCGAGGAGGGGCACGGATCGGAAGACCGGGACACAGACGGCATACACATCTACACGCACGACTGGGATCGGGCAAGCTGCCCCGCTTCCTTGGACTTGAAGGGCAGGATTCCCTTGGGCCTGCCTTTCTTTTCTCTACACGATATCCCCTTGATTTGGTTTTTACGGGAGCTGTTTGGGCTTTCCCTTTTTTAATATGTGGCAGGAGGAAGGGGGGTGGCATTTTTAGCGAGATATGTTTGTTTGGGGATGGCTTGCGGGTCTTGGGAGCCGAGGGCGTCCTGGTGGGGGTGATGGGGAGAAGGGCTGTTAGCCGTCGAGTTGAGAGCAGGGGATATCACGGCAGTTTACGGGCCGTGGAGGTCGTGGATGAGAGGATAGAGGATAGTGGAGAGTGATCAACTCGCTAGGTGGACTGGACTCGTCGTATCCGTTCTCAGTTGAGATGGGAACGGAGGACGAGATGAATATACCCCCCAAAACACTTACACTCACCAACTTATTCTCCAGCTGCGTTCTTCTCGTACTTGCAGTTGTGTCGTGATAGTTGAAGTGCTGGTAGACAGCAAAGCTGTGCGTACTAGTAGTGTTTCGGGACGCGCTGCGGGTCTGGAAACAGCCGGATCTACGGGGCTTTCGTAAGTGATGTGACGCTTGGTGCCTGGATCGGCGCCGGATCGGCGGCTTACACTACCTCCCCTCTAGGCCAGATGAGAAATCATGACGATGGGCAATGCCGGGTTTGCCTGGACCAAACCAACCTGAGATGTACAAGCAGTCTCAGAGAGTTCTGGGACCAGGGAAGGCGAGGCTCACATTTTCAAGCCAAGTCAGAAACAGCAAAAGGCCGAGACTGGGGTTACATAGGCGTAGGAATATACCGTTTCACATCATATTTGGGGAGAAATAACCCACGAGCGAACGAGAAAAACGTAGACTGGTGTGTTGAAGCAATGTTTGCCCAATTTTGTTGTTTTTGGAAACTTGATATCGTTGGCCGTATATACCCGAACTACACCAGCAACTAGCAAACTACCTACAGTTACGATAGGAGGAAGCTTGACATTTTGTAACTTTGGAAACCCATGACCAGAAAGAAAAAATTGAAAGCATTTGAGACTTGAGACTGGGAATACTCGCAATGTGAAAAACAGCCCGTTCCAACAGGATACGAAAAAGGACGTGATAAAAAAGAAAAGGTGATTTCGTGAAACCGTGGCAGCACCATCCACCCCACCCATCCATAATGTACAAAACCTCCGGCAAGAAAACCACTCAACGACGCAACAACCCTAAGACATCCTCAGCGAGGGATACAGCCCCTGCTGCTCCCTCTCGTCCTTCTCCTCCCTAGCCTCGGGCCTCGGGCTCGCCCTCGGCGTCGAATCCACCTCCATGGGCCTGGGCGACGCGGACCCCGCCGGCGGCGCGGGCGCGGGCGCGGCGGACCCCTCCCTCTCGTAGTCGCCCGACTTCAGGCGGCCGGCGATGTAGCCCCTCAGCCTCTCGATGGTGCGCATGTTCTCGAGCCACTGGTCGTAGTGGCGGTCCCGCTCGCGGCTCTCGCTGCTCTCCGACTCGGCGGAGGGGGAGCGCGCGCCGGCGGGGCGCGGGAGGGTCTCGCCCGGCTTGGCGGTGGGGGGCGCGGGCGGGGACATGGGGGGCACGGAGCGCGGGGGCGCGTGGGCGGCGCGCTGGAGCATGCCGCCGGCGTGGTAGCGGCGCTCGTCCATGTCGAAGGTGGGGCCGAGGGTCGCCGTCGTGGACTGGCCCGGGAAGGCGGAGCTGATGGCGGGCAGGCTCGGGTAGGTGACGGACGAGTGGCGGGACTGCGGGGACATGCTGCTCGACGAGGGGCTGGGCGAGTGGCCCGAGCTGTAGGACATGGCGCTGGACGGCGGGGTCACGGCGGGAGTGCCGGTCGACGAGATGGCGGTCAGAGGCGACGCCATGTGCGCGGCCGAGGCTGCGTGGCCCGCGGCGTACGGGTCTCCGGGGTGGCCCCTCGCGCCGGGCGGCGACGGGCTAGTCCGCACCTCGTAGGTGCTGCCGTCGCGGATGTGGATGCCGTGCACGCCCTGCGTCGCCTGGTTCGCGTGGTCGTACACCGTCGTCTGCATCTGGTCGAGGATCTGGTCCAGCTGGATGAGGTCCTTCTGCGTGCGCGCGTTGGGCATCGAGGGCAGGTAGTAGTTCTGCGTCAGGGGGCCGGGGCCCGAGGGCGCGGGGGCCTCGCCGACGGGGGCGTGCATCGCGTGGCCGCCGCCGCCGCCGCCCATGTAGTCGGAGCCGGGGCCGGGGCCCATGGGCATGGGGATCATGCCGTGCAGGGGGAGCAGCGACTGGCTGATCTGCTGGTACGAGCCGGGCTCGACCTGGCGGCGCTTAGCGTTGCCGAGGAAGCTGTCGACCATGTCCATCTGGCGCTTGCGCGAGTCGAAGCCCGAGCTGGCGCTGTGGGCGAGGTAGTCGTGGCGCGGGCCGCCGAGCGTCGTCGGCTGGTTGAAGTACAGGCCGTAGTTGGTCGACGGCTGGGGCGCCCCGTAGTAGTTGGGGTGCGCCGCCTGGTGGGGGAATGGGGGCGGGGCATTGGTCCTCATCTGGCCGTTGTGGTCGTAGTAGCTCGAGGGAGCTGCGGCGGTGTTAGTTTCCGGCGGGAGACCGAACGAATACGTCTCCAGCATCTCGGACATACCTCTGTTGCCCTGCATGTTGAGACCGGCGGGCTGGTCCTGGGGGGACCGCACGAGCGTTGAGTCGTCGGCATGAGTCTGGAGCGAGTTAGCATGGTCCACTGGGCACGGGCGTTCAGAGGTTCTTGCTCACCTTGACATGCTTCTTGAGATCCTGGGGCCTCTTGAACGACTTGCCGCAGAACTCGCACTTGTGCGGCTTCAGGGGCACATGGACACGGATGTGGGACGTGATGTGATCCCGCTTGACCGTAGTGGTCCTGCACTGGCCCCACTGGCAGGTGAGATTTAGGTTGTTGGTGCTCTTGCGGCCGACATGGCGTTCGCAGAGATGGTCCTACGGATTGTCAGTCTCAAAATCTCACCAAAAGAAACGCGCACGGAAGCTCAATGAGAGCGACCGCTTAGACACTCGACTTACATAGAGGGCCTCGGCGGTGGGGAACTTCTGGTTGCACACGTTCCACCGGCAGGTGAGGTTCTCATCCTGCTGCGAGGCGGTGGTAGTCGTCGTGGTGGTCGAGGCCGGGGTGTTAGACTGCGAGGAGCTGCTGGCCGACGAGGCCTGGGCCTGGTCCTGAGCTGACATGTCGATGAGCGAAGCCGGGAGCGATGCTCGGCGGGGTAAACTTCGGTAAAGCTGCTCGAAAGGTCGAGAATGGGCCAAGAGGTGGGAAGATCACGTGTAGCGTGACACGTGGGTCCACGAGCTGGGGAGCGCCGAAGGGTCTTGGCTCGAGGGCTCCGACCGGAAGATGCCGACCAATGAGAGGCGCGGGCGAAGGTTGACGGAGGCTGCGGGGTGCGCGCGAGTCAGTCACTCAGCGCCGCTACAGGGCAGAACTTGGTCTGGCGAAGTCGTTCGCTTTTCGGAGGCGAGCTAGGGGTCGCTTTGAAGAAACACAACCATGCACGAGTTCTGGGGATCCTTGGCAAAACAGGGAGCTCCGAGGAGATGGGAATGCGACTGATGAAATAAGATAAAAATGGGAGCTTGGTATGGCGAGAAGAAGGGGGGTGGTTTCCGCGAGTCCAGGGGATATGGCTTCCTTTATTCCCACGAGACCGAACGCAGCGCGGGCCTTGGCGTGGTCTTGGCGAGTCTTGGCACCGGCTGAGGGCACGTTAGGTAATGGTACACTAACTGCGCGAAGTTCCTGGCCTCATTCGTTACCTGCCGCTGCCCCGTAGTCTCAGGCCTCGCAGCATGTACCCGCTACAGGCTGTTTGCTAGCAACCCGAGTCGCCTCCCTCAGGCGCGCCAAGAATGCCAAGGCTTGGCACCGTCTTGGCGTGACTACTGGACTGAAAACTGGGGGCTGTGGGGTCTCGCTGGGCTCGCGCGGGTTCCATCATCATCCCGACGGGCGCCTCGGACCCTGTCTCTCTCGTACTGGCTTGCAATTACCGACCAAAAAAAGGCAGAAAAAACCAGTCAGCTGATGGGGAAGCTGCTGGAGATGGCGTTTTGTCGATCGGGACGGCGCCCAACTCGGCCGACACTCCGCCCCCAGGACCGAGGAACATCTCTGCCCGCCTCGGGAACAAAAATCGCTTCGACCCGCCAAGACAACAGGCCGGGAGCCGCCATTACGAATCCTCGTAGCATTTTCTCTCCGCGAGCGGTCGGGGTCCGGGTCGCTGACTCGTCGTTGGCCACGCTCTATCCCCGATTGAGGCTCGGACGTGCAGCGAGATCCGCAATCTCGTCTGCCAACATGGGGCCCGCGTGGTCACATCATCTCCGCCGCTCCCGTGCCGAGCGAACAAGTTGAGACGGTTTTCGCTCTCGGTACGCGCGGGGCGCTCTTGGCCAAAACGCCTTTTCGCCTGGGCCCCACACGCCTGGGGTGGGAGGGAACCGTCCGCGCGTCCCCCCTCTTCGGGTCCCGCCCCGTCTCCGCAGCCAAGACGTTCCTCCCCTCGGCCAAGGGTCTTGGCGGGGGCTTCTTCGATGGCCCTCCGCGAGGTGTGCCAAGCCGTATCCGTCAATCTGGTACCTCGTAAATCGGTTCTCAGCCCAGGGAGGGCAGGACGGCGGGAGCCCTGCAGAGGGTGAATGGGATCCCCCGTGTCCGATCTCCCGGGTATTTTGAGGTCTCTCGGGTATAGCGGTGTCACACGTTCCCCCGCTTCGTCTTGTCAGGGCTGCTGGAAATTAAGGTTATATTCTTTACCGGGGGCCAAGTGAGGCGCAGCGATGCGGAGTGGATGCCTCGGGTTGGCAGCAAAACGGAGGCATCCGGGAGATGCGCTTTTTCGCAGTCACTACCGGCCTCCTCAATCCCACGTGCGGTCCCCCGTTTGCCGATCACGTCTCCGCTCTGTTGAGTCTAAACCGCGCTCCGGTACATCGCGCGCACGCATCGCCAACGTCAGCTCCCTCAGCCCGAATAAGAAGCCAAGGCGCCATGATCTGCCCCCCTGAGCTTGAGCCGGCTTTGCTGCGACCCGCCAAGCCCTTGGCTCCAGAGCCAAATTTGGGACAATGCGACTACGGGGAGGCTTGTATTAGGGCCGTCTTTTTATCTCTGGCCAGTGATGTCATCCGAGATGGATCTCGCATAGAGGGATGCCGCTCCGCCCCGTCCGATGGGGATGTCAGATTTTGCTATCAGTGGCAGAGAGGGTTGGAGCGGTTGCGGGACCTCGATGCCCGCACACCGACTTCTCCCCGCAACGCTCCGGCGATACCCCGCGCATTACGTCGCACCGGGGCCTCAAAACGCGGAGCTTCATCGGCTGACGTATCCCCTCGCAGAGTCTGCATCGGGTGGACGGTGTTATCCGTCGGTCACGGCTGCATGCGGACGAGAGGATACCGCTGGTCAAGTCTTGCAGAGGGTCGAGTCGAGTAATGGCCGTTTGGCTTGTTCTCGTGCATCTCGACTCGTGTCTTGGGTGGGACGGGAGGTCGGTGCTTGGCGAGGTCCCGGGTGTTCTTGGGGGAATGTCCAAAGCCAATATCGTCCCTTGCCGGGACATGCTGGGTTTCCCTGGTCTTTCTAGTACCTCGCGGATCCCGCTGGGTCTCATCGGGTCGAAAGCTCCAGCCGCAGACCCTTGTTCCGATCGAACGAGCGAGCAAGAGGACCGTGACTCGAACAGACCCGGGTCAGTGAGCTTCGCAACAGGGGCAAGCACGAGAGCCAAATCCCACCACGACCTTTAGGGTGACCTCTCCAGGGGAAGGATTGGTCTCCCAACGAAGGATTTGGCCCTGGCAGTGAATCCCCTTCCAGTCCTTCCCTCCGGCCACTAAATAGATACAGTGAACTCGGTGGCCTCACTTCTTCTCTCTTGAAATGGCGTAGTCTAACCTGTCTGATCTTGGGAGGCCTCGACATCTCCCCTTGAAGAACCAAGTACTACCAGCCATCTCTCGCTCCAATTTCACAAGAACCCTCGAAGAGCGGGCGGAACGCAATACACTTCCGCGATTTAGTCGTAGGCCGGCACGATCAAGCCGTATCCCCAGCCCCCGGAAAACTCTTTACTCCGGACTACGACGGGCCTAGCTACGCGACGCAGGGACCTATCCCGGAGTGACAATTCTGAGACCGAACCTCGGACCCCGTTCCCACTTCGCCCGCCGGACGGGCAACCAGACGGAGAGAGCAGCCCGGACACCCAGCCTGTGGTGTACGCTAGACACTCATCGAGTGACTCCCTGTTCTCTAAGCACCTCCCGCAAAACATGATCAACAGAGAGAATCCTCAACCCAGGCACGACGAAACACCACCTACCCCCGTCAATCGCGACGCCACCACCACCTCGTTCCCGTCCCGTCACCAGGACCACCATAACACGTGAAGCCACCGATGCCGCAGTGCCCTGCACAGGCCTTTCGGCTATGTCTAAAAAGCCTTGGGGGTGCCCGGTTCGGTATTGACCTCAAGCGTTATTACTAGACGTCAGGCGTGTTGGGGGTATAGGGCGGCACACGCAAGATTTGACTAGACTGTGGGCAGTCACCGCTTGATTCCACCCTGTTCACATATATGTTGCGCCAATATGCCAAGTACTATTCCGCCTTTTTCGCGTACCCCGACAACGCCGTAAACCGCCGAGCCAAAGCAACCCAGCTCTATCATCGCCCCCTTAATCACCCCGCGGCACCGTCTTTGCCTCCTCCTGACACCGCCTACACATACACCAACCTCCCAGACTCCCCTCCGCCCACTCTCTCCGATCCCAAACCGGAAGCCCAACATCACAATAATGGTTCAGAATCTCCTCCCCGGCCTTAATCCCCCCCTTCCCCCCACCAACCCTCTCTTCCCTCGCCCACAGCGTCATCTTGCCACCCCACTCCCACGTAACATTAGGGTCGCAGTCGTGGTTCGCCAGGCACCAGAACGGATGAACGGCCGCAACCTCGGGCCGCCCGTCGCGCGGGTTCTTCCTCGCGGAGGCGGTGCCGCGGAACTTGGCGTACAGGCTGTTGAGGACCCAGAGGTCGTGGCTCGCGAGGGTGTCGTACGGGTCGACGTCCATCTTCTCGAGGAAGTGGAGCGGCATCTTGACATTGTACTCGAAGCTGAAGGGCAGGGTCCACGCGGGTGGCGGAGATACCTCTCTGTCGGCCTCGGGGCGCGGGGGGGACACGGGGACGAAGTCGCCCCAGATGTACTTCACCTCCAGGACGTCAAGGGGGTGGATCTCCTGGTGCGACGCCATGGCGAGGACGCGGGCGAGGAGCAGGAAGTGGAGCCTCTCGTCGGCCTCGCGGTGCTGCGGGTCCCGCGCGATGGAGTCGACGTCCTTCTCGCAGAGGGCGGGGTGGTACTTCTCCTGGGCCTGGTCAAAGCAGAGCTGGCTGCAGAAGACGATATCGTAGCACTCGGGGCAGCTGATCGACTCGCCTTCCTGGTCTCCGAGCTGCGGGAGCTCCTCGCCGCAGGCATCACACAAGAGGTCCTTGAACCGGTTGTTCGCCGTCAGGAGGGAGTATTCCTTGAGGACCGCCTCCCCAGGTGCAATGTCTTCGCTTGCGAATAGGCCAAGCTGGAGGCAGGTTGATGCTTCCCCAGAGTCATTGGTAGTTCCCTCGGTTCCTAGAAGAGGCAGCTCTGTGGCTTTTACCACGCACTTTGGGGCCATGTCTCGCAGCTTCGAGTTCAGGAACCCGATAGTCTCCTCCGAGTACCTCCCCGGCTCGTGGTCGTTCCACGGGTAGACCTCACGACGAGCAAGACCCCAGTCGGGCAGGTCATCCCCCGAGACGTCATCCCTCTTGAGCCTGGCGCGGCCCCTCTCTAATATCCGCTCCCTGGCGTCCTTAAGCTCCGCGTTGTTTGGGTCCACCTCGAGACCATGCTCGCAAAACCCATGAGCACTCTTCAGGCAGCCCGCGAGACTGAGACTTTTAGCCAGGAGCTGGAAGGATTTTAGTGAAGCAGTCCTCGCGCGGTCTTCTATGTCGCCCTCATCCGCCCCGCGGAGCTGTGAATCTGAGAAGGCAGCCACGGCCTCCTCATGGAACTCGGCAGAGTCATCCCTCACATCGTCTGATAGGAGGAGAGCGCGATACGCATCCCCCGCGGCGAGATCGGGATAATCGAGGTCTAGATAGACCGTTGCGCGCTCGAGGTAAAGAAGGAGGTCGTAAGGCAGCTCGGACAGAGAGTCGGTGAGGGCCTGGCGCCGCGCGAGGGTGTCGGCATGGTCAATTGTCGCCATCTTCACGGTAGCAGCCTTCTTTGCGTCTGAGAATCTCTAGGTACAGAAGGCGCGAATTCGACATCCAAGTTCCTACTTTCCCATATTGCTAGGGGCCTCCGCAGCTGCGACGATCACTTTGGGTCAAAAATCTTTGCTGCCCCTCCATATCCCAATAGGGAAGGTGGGGTGTGCTAGCTGGACCCGACTGCGGACTGCACCCTCCCAGATACAAACTTGGCTCAAATGTCCGTCCCGCCATCAAACGAAACAGACACGGAACGGCACCCAGGGCGCTCGATTGCACTTGCAGTAAAGACCGGCCTGAGTCTGGAGTCCCACCGTCCAGGGTACTCGAGGAAGAGAACCAATAAGCGAGAGGGCGCATCGGCCTAGTCTGGGCCCAGGCCGCCCCGCCGAGACTGCGCTGCTGATCCTCCATTTGCACGTGAAACATGAGCCTGGGTCGCGCCCAGCGCGTCACACTTGCACCCTCTCTGGCCGCGTTCCTCCAGTTCGAGTCGCATGTGCTTGGTCTCGCAGAACTACCAAAGCTACTTCTGCATTGGAGGGGGCCGCGTTTCTGGACTTACGCGGTATTTGACGAGGGTGGCAAGAAAGCAGACGCTTACTCTCGCCGGTTACGTCAATGCAGTCCCGCGAGTCTTACATCGCGGCCTCTTGGGTGCTCTGCTGTTGACAAGAACACCTGCCTGTCGTCTCGTCCTCGTAGAAAAATAGAAAAAAGGCTGCTTTCTATGGAACTTCACCTTCACGGAAGGACCGGCCGTGTTACCGGTGGGTACCTAACGCACGCCCTACATTAGGCACCACACTGCCTCCCGCCTCGGACAATCTCTGGGCGAAACTGACGTAGAAACGCATCATCCTGGTTCGCTCCTTCCCTACTCTGTCGTCTCGGAAGCAAAGTAACGGAAGGCCCACCCTTCCGAAAGGCCCACCCGGCCGCCCCGGCAGGACCTTCCTCACAAGCATCGACGCGCACATTTGCGCGAAGCGCGGTGGACCCATCAGCCCGTTCTTCCCGCGATGTTTGGTCTCACGACAGGTGAGCCCAGGCAGCGACAGTCCTGGCCTGGCAGCCCACGGCAAGAGCCTTTTCTTGTAGATGGACGATGACAGCGCCATTTCCCAGGCCGTGTTGATCGTGCGAGACCTCCGGCCGTCGTACTTGTACATCACCCTGTCGAGGGATCCAAATGTGATACCCGATATCGTCCAGGCCATGACATTAACATCTGATTGGAAACCCCATCCCTCCCTTCCGCAGAAGCAAGAAACCTGCGAGCATCCTGCACCCGCCAACCTCCGTTTCTTCCGTCTCACCAAGCTCCAGACCCCTCTTTAGTATCCCAAGCCCAACACGGCCGATACGGAATTCCCAAAGAACAGCTCGTTTCGACCCCGGAGGTGAGTAAAGGCGAGCATTGGCGGACGCGCTTCTTTCAAACCCCATCTCGGAGGCTTGCTGGCCGAGCTGCCTTCCCGCGAGAAGCTGTCCCAGGCGAGGGAGCTAACCGGCACTTGGCTCCCCTAGCAGTATCTTCCCCACTTTTGTGACGCAAACCGCCTCCCATCCCGCGACACCAAGCTCGGGACCCGTTTCCCCTCCCGTCCAACGTGCGGCCATAGCTCAGTTCGATACGGTTCTAAAAAACGCGGTACGCATCGACGACGTTCCACTTGGTAACCGGCCTCTTGGCAGTCGCAAGTTCAAGGAACGAGCAGGCCAACTGTATTTTCCCGAACAATAATAATCAGGCGCCCCGAAATCCCGTTCTAGCCTGTGCTACTTACCCCTCTGACCCCTCCTCCCCCACTCTCATATCCATTATCGACACTACCGACATCGTGAAATCCTCATCCCACCCCTCCTCACTCTGCATCTTCTTCAAGTCCCAAGCGCCACACATCTGAAACACAGCACTCATCAGCTAGACCTGAAGTTACCTGGTATGCTTTATGCCAACCGGAGACACGCTCTCGTTTGCGCGCATCTGCATTAGGACCTTGACTAATACTTTCCTCCCAAGTGCCTCGTTGATCGCACGACTTTTACCCAACAATCTCATACCCGACCGGTTCCTACCGCCATTCGACAATGGGAAAGCAGGCTAACCTCTGTGCCTTCTCGGGCACCGACACGCTCGCGCCGGCTCTGCGGAGCTACGTCGCCCAGTGCCAGAACGCCGGCATCTCGCGCCATGGCGTGTTCAAGGTCGCCGTCTCCGGCGGCTCCCTTCCGGCTACTCTTGCCCGCGCGCTCCTCGCCACGGCCGCTAGCTCCGCCGACGAGCTGCAGCTGGGCAAGTGGGAGATCTTCTTTGCCGACGAGCGCGCCGTGCCCCTCGACCACGCGGACTCCAACTACGCGCTCCTGAAGAGCGAGTTCCTCGACAAGATCCCCGAGGGCACCGAGAAGCCGAAGGTGCACCCCATCGACACGGAGCACCTCAATGACACGCAGGAGCTCGCGGACCAGTACGAGCAGACACTGGTCCGCAGCTTCGCGAGCCGCGACTCGGTGAAGCTCCCCATCTTCGACCTGATCCTCCTCGGCTGCGGGCCCGACGGCCACACGTGCTCGCTGTTCCCGGGCCACGAGCTCCTCCGGGAGCGGACGGCGTGGGTCGCGCCCATCGAGGACTCGCCCAAGCCGCCGCCCAAGCGGATCACGCTCACCCTGCCCGTCGTGACGCACGCCGTGCACGTGGCCTTTGTGGCCACTGGCGGCGGCAAGAAGGAGATTATGAAGGAGATCTTCGAGGGCGGCAACGGTCTGCCCTGCGCGCTGGTGAACGAGGACACCGGGGACAGGTGCACGTGGTTCGTCGACCACGCCGCCGTTGAGGGGGTGTCTTACCCGCGGAGGGGGTCTCTGTGAGGATCGGGAGATATTTGGACGGGTAGAAGTGAGGTTAGACCCTCGCTGGTAGTAAATTGGGAGCATACATAAAACTTGGGGGAGAGACAGCGCTGGGAATGGCCCTGATTCGGTTTACTAGCGATCTCATCGAGCTGCTGACGCCCAACTTTCGTTTATGGTATGTACTTAGCGAGCGGAGGGTTCCTTCGAGTCAGAAATGAAACTATATCCATAGAAGCGTCGCACAGGCTCTATATTGTCGCGATATTCCTTGTGAAGCTCGGGTAGTCCTTGGAAAATGGGATCCGCGTGCGGCCAAGGGGGAAGTGGGAGATGGGAGCCTCCGTATCTCCTTGAACATTCCACCCGCGACGCACCACAGACGAGCATACAAACTGGAGACGTGGAATTCAATGGGGTATCACTATCTACAGCGCCCTCCAAATAGCGCCCGCCCCCGTCCCCTTGTCCCCCACGCTCCCAATGACACCCCTCACCCACTCCCTCTCCCTCGCCACAAGCCCCTCCTCAATCTCGAGCATGAGCCCCAGCTCGCCGAGCATCCCGCCCACCAACTCCTCGCAGCGCGCCAGTATCTCCCTCAGATTCGACCCCTCCCCCGCGCCAAGCGGCACCCTCAGCCCCCTAAGCTGCTCACCCCACCCCTCCAGCTTCCTCTTCAGACCCTCGCAATCTTCCTTCCACGACGCGTCGAGCTCTCCAACTAGCATCGGCTCGTCCCGCTCATCTAGTATCGCGCCCCGGCTCCGCGCGTCCTCTACCTCCCCCGCGTGGTCGGCCCAGCGCTCGAAGCGGCGCGTCACGCGCGCGTGCTTGCCACCCGCCTCGGAGAGCCGCCACAGCGAGGAGAGTACCGAATCTAGCCCCTGTACCTTTTCCTCTAGATTCCCGCCCCAGCGCCGCACGGCGAGAGCGTTGAGGTCCTCTAGTAGCTCCGTCTCCTCTCTGGAGATCTCCCTGCTATCAACCGCGAGCCCCTCGAACCTCCCCCCAAGCTTCTTTCTTGCAGAGGTATGCCATTCGGCTCCCGCGTGAGCCTCTGCTGCGTGCAGGACGTGGTAACGCAGGAGGTCATTCTGCAGCCGCAGCGTGTCGGCTGATATCGCGACGTTGGAGGGGAGCTTCCCCGGCGAGGGCGGCGCCAGGAAAGTAGAGGTCAGGGGCTTGGGCACGGGGTTGCGCGCGGGGGAGAAGTGCTGCTGGTTGGTGTTGAAGGCGGGCTTGAGCCGGGGTGCCGCAGCGGCGGGTGCTCGGGCTGCGCGGGGCGGGGACTGCGAGGGGGATTGCGGCTTGGGGGGCGAGGGGGGGCGGAGGGGGGAACCACGGGAAGTGGTGAGGGACGCCGCGCTGGATCTCGTCCTCGTGTGGGAGACCTGCCGGGGTGCCGCCGTGGTAGACGGCGCCTGTGCCTGCGGCCTGATCTGGGCCGGAGGCCGGAGCGTCGTGGCGCCCGTGAGCGTCGTAGCGGTGGACTTGGTCCTCGCGTGGCCCGCCCCCGCCGCCGGCCTCGCCCTCGTCCCTGCTACAGTTCCTAGCCCCGGGCTTAGGTCCGTTGCGCCCCCCGTCTTGGACCTCGCT
This sequence comes from Scopulariopsis brevicaulis, assembly GCA_017657125.1. Lineage (NCBI taxonomy): Eukaryota > Fungi > Ascomycota > Sordariomycetes > Microascales > Microascaceae > Scopulariopsis > Scopulariopsis brevicaulis. Next base: position 84,677 of record JAGFNX010000376.1, read on the forward strand.
CTCGTGCCCGCTGCGGGTCCTGGGTCTGTCAGACCTGTTGTCTGAGACTTTGTCCTCGCGTGCGCGGAGCTCACGGTTCGTGATGGCGCGGGGTTCCGAGGGTCCACCTCCCTACGTGTAGCGGGCGCGCGCGCGAGGGATGTGATTCTGGTGCTCGGTTGCTTGGCGAGACCTGCGGAGGCCGCCGTCCTGGTGCTCGGCTGTCTGGTCAGGCCCGTGGCGGACGATGCCGTCCTGGCGGAGGGCTCCCGGATGAGGCCTGTGGAGGATGCTGTGCGGGTGGACGGCTCCCGGATGCCCGATGGGGGGAGCATCCGGGAGGGGGGCTTGACGGGGAGGCGGCTGGGCGAGGCGGTGCGCGGGGCCGGGTCCGAGTCCGAGTCCGGGGTGCGGGTTGAGGGTTTGCGGAGGGATCTTGAGCGCTGCATCGTGACTGAGCGTTCCACCGAAGGCGGGAAATATGGCGGTGAGGAAAGTGAAGTCTCGTCAAGGGGCTCTGGAGAGGTTGAGGGTAAAAGGCTCCTTGAGCTTAGGGCCTGGAGAAACCGTATTGACGTGGTTCGCGGTATGAGAAATGACCGCACTCTCAGCTCGGGTCGTGAGAATCGAGTCGTGAGATGGACTCGGTAAACAATGGTGTTCCCTCGAGTCGACGTCGGACAGCTCACTCAGCAGGCGAGGTGCATGTGCCTGCAGCTCTAGCGGGCGAGCGTGGCCCAGTGCGGGCGCCGCCAGGTGTGAGTCCAGGGTCCAGTGTCCGCAGCGGCAGGCGGTGCGCCTGGGCCGCCACTGCACCGCTGATCCCCAGCACCCGGCTCCACACTCAGCGCCTCACCGACCGCGGCCTGAGCCCAGGCCCAGCGACGCAAGGGATTGGCATTTGCATCACACCGTTCATGTTGTTCCTCCGTCCTGTCCCGGGCCAACCTCGCCATCTGCGACCTCGTGCACACTTCAAATCCAGACATCCGAAAAAGTCGCCATCTCCCGACCGCAGCGGTTGTCTTGCGGATCACGCTTCGCTCGGGATATGGTCTCGATATCGGGTATAAGTAGCGTATGGGGAACGGACTGGGCATATTAATGAACGACGTTGTGGATTTCGGACCATGCCAAAGACGAGGAATCCTCAGCTTCCCCCCTTGCCGAACCCTTCGCCCCCAGTCCAGTAACCCAGAGGAAGTGGCCAGCACAACCAGTCAAGCATGCAGAAGACGTAAACCATATGAACCTTTTTGTATTCCATGTATTTCCAGGTTTCCCAAATCTATAAGCATTACCCTAAACCCCGTTCCAAAAACCAAGTCGTCCCTAGAAGTTGTCTTAGAAGATTAACGCAGATACCAAAGATCCGCCGTCGCCCGCGAACCTCTCGTCATAATACAAGGGTCTCCTTCCCAAGAAGGTTCTATAAGCCCCGGCATCTAGAAGTACATTCCCCAACCCCATCCTCATTACCAGAAAAAGAAAAAAAAGATCCAACGCCACCTCACATAACAACGCTCCCCCTCTCCTCCGGCGCCTCAACAACCGCCTGGAGCCCCTCACTCCCGGGTCTCGACCCCTCGCTCCCACTCCCCGACGCCCTGTCCGGCTGGCTCGCGACGTGTCCCAGCACCTTCCCCAGGTCGCGATCGTAAGTCTGCAAAAGCCTCATGCACGACCCGCACACCCTAAGCCTACACCACGCGCATTGCCACCTCAGCTCCGCGTCCTCGACCTCGCACGCCATGCACGAGAGCGGGTAGTGCTTATTCCGCGCCATGATCATCTTCCCGTGCCGCTGGAAGCACCCGTGGTGCGCCCCCGTCAGCTCGGGCGCCCTGAACACCGTCCCCGCGGCGGCGGCGGGGTGCGACGGCGACGTCTGCTGCGGGAAGTACATGGCCCGCGGGTCCGGCGGCGGGAGGTCCTCCTGCTTCACCTCGCGGTACACCGTGTCGTCCGGCTTCTGCCGCGGCGGCGGCGGCGCGGTGAAGTAGTCCGCGAGGCTGGTGTGGCTCGCGACTCTGTTGAGGTGGGGATCGACCGAGGGGGCGCGGGAGTCGTGTACCGCGTTGGAGCCCGCGCGCGGGCGGCCTCGCTCGGGGAGCTGCTGGGGCCCCGGCCTCTGGGCGAAGGGCGCGGGGCCCCGGGTTGATGAGGTCCGCGGGGGGAACTTGTGCTCCGCGGGGGGCGGGCTCTGCTGGAGGGAATGCTGCGGGTGGTTGTATTCCGAGGGGACGGGCGGCGGCCTCTCGCTGGTCGTCTGCGGGGGTTGCGTCTTCATTTCGGGGAGGCTGCGTGCCGAATGGAGGGTATTCAAGCCAAGGGGCTTGCGTTCCGGTGGGGCCTGTTGCTGCTGCTGTTGTGGCTGCTGCTGTTGTTGCTGTTGCGCAAACGGCTGCGGTACCTCCCGCGGACCCTGATACTCCTCCCGGGACACCTCCGAGCTCAACGGCGAAACAGAAGCGCTCTCCCCAGCCCCACGCGAGCTCGGCGCCAACTGCTGCGCAGGCGGCGAAACCGCCGCCTCCGACTGCGACGGCGACCCCTTCAGATGCCTCCCCATCCCACCCCGAAGCGCATTCAACTTATCCTTCAACCTAGACGTCTTCTGCCCCATCCCGTCCCCGCCCTTCTGACTCGTCTCGACAGGCTCGGCGGGCACAGACGGCAGCGGGCCCTGCGTCTTGGTGGACGCGGGCAGAGGCGACGGCCGCGCGGGGGAGTAGTTGCCGACGGCGGCGGCTGGGGGCGCGGCGGTCCTCGAAGGGTGTGGGAGGACCTGGGAGTCTTCCGACGTGCGGACGTAGTTCGTTGCGAGGTTGAGCTCAGGGGGTTCAAAGCCCTGGTTTGACTTGGCGGTGCGGCGCGCCCAGAGGTCCGAGGTCGTCGCCTGTGATGAGGATCGGCTGCGCATTCCCGGCTCATCCGCGGAACCGGGCGCCCCGTTGATTGCTCCCATGGGTGAATCAGGCGGCCTCCCCTCGTTCTTAACCGGCGGCATCGGGGGCGCCGCGTAGTTCTCGGTCATTTGGGGGCCGTTCCCCTCGCTCGGCGCCTGCCCGTTAGTCGCCAGCGACGCGCCCCTAGGCGGCAAAGGGAACGCATTCGACGGTCCGAACATGCTCTCCTGCGTCGGCGAGAACGTCGCCTCCGACGAGCTGTTCGTGTTCGCCGCGGTCCCGTACCCTCCGCCGTCGGACGACCTCACGACGGACTCCGTCGAGCTCCGCGAGTACGCCGACAGCAGGCTGGACAGGGAGCCGGAGGGCGACAGCGGCTCGGGGGCCGCGGCGGCGGCCGGCTTGGCGACCGGTCTTCTGGGTACGGACATTGGGGGCGGCGGGGCGGGCGCGGGCTTCTGCTGGAGGCTGGGGCTTGGGGCGTGCTTCGGCTGCGGTCGTGTCTGGGGGAGCGGGGGGAGAGGCGAGTGTCGGTATGTTTCCGCCGGGGCCGAGATGGGAGGGAGCTCGGTGTCGGCTGAGCTCGAGGCGGGGGGGAGGGTCGGTGGCACGTCTCTCGTCGTCGTCGTGTGCTGCTGTTGCGCGGGCTCGGGGTCCTCGTTCATGGTGCCAAAGGGCTCAAACTCAAAGGGCTCGAGGGACGGCAGCTCGGGGAGGACCTTTGAGAAGCGCGATCGTCCCGGTGTGGGGGGCGCGAGGGACGACGGGTCCAGCATTATGGGGCGGGTTTCCCCCTTTGAATTCCGCGGTTTCCCCCGATATATCGGGAATTGGAAGTATTATTTGCTCGCCCCCAGTTGCCTGTTGAAACGGGGTCCCGCAAAAAAAAAAAAAAAAAAAGAACACACGCGAGGGGGGGCGTGGGATCCGGGTGTGCCGGGAGTCGAGAGTATCGCGGTAGGGCTTCGGGTCTGGAGGGGGGCGCAGGGCCGGGATGCGCGTTCTTGCTTCCGTAACAGATTCCGTCTTTTACTCGATACGATGCGAAGACGGCCGCCCGGCTCGTGGAGGGGTGGAGAACGGCGCCGAGGTGGGGATGGCGTCCTGTTAGAGAGGCGCCCCTATATTGATTCCGTACCTGCTGATATGGGACCGGATCGGGCGGGTGAGAGGGATTCCGCGGAGGAGAGCGGGTATTATCTCGTAAAGAAGCGAGGGAAGCAACGATGCGAGGAGGGAGAAAAGGCTCGCTGCAGGATTGGCACTGGAGAAGGGACAAAAAGTGTGATGATGCAGGGAAATTGGACCGAAGCGCAGCGCCGGGGAAGCGATCAGACGCAGGTTTTTCGAGGTATTCCGCGTTTGCGGGTCCCCACCGCCGTCCCAAGTATCCCGCCGCTGCTAGTGTGTATCATGACGGCTGATGGTAGGCAGAGAGTGACGGAGTGCGGGCCTGACGGGTACATCCGGGCTCACCTTGGCGCGGGTTTCCCGATCCTGCTTTGCGAATCGGATGGCGGGCTCAGCCAAGTGGGGACGGGGAGGTCAGGATGGCTGAAGGGAAATTGACTGATGGGTATCAGACGACGGGGTGACGGGGAACGACCGTGTCTCACAAGGCTCTGCCGTTCCTCACGCCAGCCCAGATTCGTCCCGGCAGAGTAAGCGGGCAAGCGAGATTTCCACGGCGAAGAAAAGACATCACTTGCTGTCGACACTTGCTTCTTCTTCACCGAAAGAGCGCCACGTCCACGTGTCGGGTACCTGGCCTGGAACTCTAATGCGGCTCGCCGCAATCAGAGCTGCCTTGGCCGCCCCGTCTTAGCGCAAAACCTTGTTGGTGCACGCCTCCCAGGCACCGCCCTCCTCCCCCTCCTCCCCCCCCCCCACACCGGCCGTCGACTGTGACCGGTTCGGAAGGAAGGAAGCAGAGCAGAGATGCAGGATGCAGGATCAAAGACACCGTGTGCGACCCTCGTGCGGGGCTGGCGCCTTGCGTCTTCGACAAGTGAAACCTCGCTGGAGAATGGAAGCTGGGGCCATGCTGGGTCCCCCGTTAATTGAAGGTGCGGCGCAGGGGACAGGGGGCGGGATGAAACGCGCCATGGGCCGCTTTCGTGCTGGAGAAGGAGGCGCGATGTACACAATGGGGCGCTGGGTCCGGGAGGCCGGGTTCTGTTCGTACGTAAGCATGGTGTACTTGGGTATACCTGCCCAGATGCGTACGCGGATACGAAGCATGTACGACGAGTAGGTGGAAGGGGGCTGCTGTGCACGAGGTACAACCGCGCATTATTTGGGCTTGTGAGCTGAGCTGCGCCTGGAGGAGGACCCAGTAATTCTGTATCGGCAGTGGATGTGTCGCTGCGATGGCGCCAGCTGCCAGCTGCCCCCCTGTGGCTCGCCCAACGACGTGGGCCTCCCTTGGCGGCCCGATGCACCTGCCTGTCCACACCGGCCGCAAGACAGACACCCTCTGTCCTGACTTTCCATCGACATCATCTGTCACAGGAAATGAGACCGCAGAGGGAAAAGTGATGTGTGTTTGTCTCGGATGTGTGATGCAGGCTGCAGGCTGCTGCGGCAGTGGGGCGAGGGCCGTGTATGTCGTGGCGGCTGGCCACAGCCGCCAACACCGTCCATCTCGCGAGGACCAAGGTGAACGGCGGCACTTGCACGTTTATCGAGAGCTTCCCGAGGGTACACGAGGGAAAGGATCGGACTCCCTCCAAAAACTGGACCGATGCTTCGCCCCATCTAATCGACACACCGACGAGATGATCTGCATCAACTGAACCAACTCCAGTCCTCTCGCACAACTTGTTTGAAAGTCTTCCGTCTCCGGCGATCTGACGATCCAGACCTCATTAACTCCAGCTGCTCTCACTTACTTCACTGCATGCCTTTCTGAAAGAGTCGCCATTTATGAGACCCACCATGGAAGGTAGCATGGCCCGACAACGCTATTAGCACCTTTTCAAATATTGGCATGGATCACGCCCGAGAGCTGGGGTGGCATGGGCTCAAGGACGCATCTTTCCATTTTATGCTTTGACGAATATGTCAGCAATGCGTTCCAAGAGGTCGAGGCTCCGGACTATCACCGTGCCGCACGTCAGCAGACGTTGCGGGTGGCACACGGCATTATACTATTAGCTAACTCGCTTCCAGACTGTCGAGCAGGGAAAGTACACTTGGTATATATACCGGGGCGCGTAACGAGTTGAGTAACAGAATGAGGCTTTGGTGTGGTTTCAACAGGTTTTCCCGTACTAAAGTAGTCTTCAGATGAGTTGTGGGTTCCCTCCACTCTTCGAGGTTGCCCGTCGACACCTTGTCAGTTCCCGGATGCGGGTCCTCAGATCAGCAAGATGGCCTTGGAGTAGTCCGGGGATCGTCAGGAACTCTGGGCTTGTGGGTCTAGCGGCCAACGGGACAGGAGAAGAACCCGAACTTCGGTTTTAGACTTTGTTTGATGCCAAGTCTAAACCTGACGGTCAAGACCTGCGCCGGCCCTCTATTGCTTGGTGACCGTATCCCCCTCAGTGAGCACTAGATCAAGGTAAGTCGGGCCATCAACCGGGTTGGCCGTGCAAGACTCCTGTGCAACGGTGGCCCTGTCAACAATATCGGAACGGACCAGGGTGCTCTTCGGTGCGACAGAAGTCTGCTTCGGTGTGTTGTGGGAAGTCATGCTATAAGCCATAGAAACCCCGTCGTTAGTGTGTCGATGACCTGACGTTGCGCTGGACGGGAAACTCTGGATGGTTTGTGGCGCTTGATCGATAAGACCGAAGGGGTCCTTTATAGAGGCGGCCATGCGGACGATCTGGGACCTCTTTGCTTCTCGCGGCTCTTCTCCCAGATGCGAGCCGAGACAATCCGCACTCCAGCGCCAAATGGGCCCCGGACGGAGCCACTGACTCGGGACAAGGCCACATCCGAAACACCCGGGGATCAAGGTCTCGGGAGAGACCTCTCAAGGTGGAACGGCAGCATGGCTGACAGCCGGGCTTCCGAGCAATCCATGCCTCGTAGGTGCAGTCAGGCCGCGAGGAGCAAATGGCCATTTCTGCCTTCATCATCGTCGACGAGGCCCGGCACTTGGTAAAAGGTACAGAGGATGTTCCGCTGCGTCGTACGGAGTATGTTACACAGCAAGACATAGAGCAAGGACGGGCGTCAGTCTATAAGGGTGCTGCCTAGATTATACGTAAGAGAGCGTACAGCGTCAGTTGAGCGTCCTCGCCGCAACCCCGGATCCCCGCCACCAGCTGCAACTGATCACGGCACAGCAAGCGCCTCTGACGAAGTACGCTTCCTCGGTAGGGCTGGTGTAGGGACATCGGAGCCCGCCATGCACGTCATGGTGCAGGCGCCAATGTAATTGGTGACAGGGCGGGATGTTCGCGTCGCTCAGGGCACATGTGCCTGATGCGCCTCTCCCCACGGTTGGTCGAGCCCTGTGGCACGCGGACAGAAACACTACGATTCCTGCCAGGGTTACTCACCCCGCGCCCGACGCACTACGCCATGGGCCGAGCAACCCAAAATACCTCGCGCGGGTTGGTCCTCGGCGACAAAAGGGGGTGCGGCCCGCGGGCGTACGAGCGCCAGTCACGACACGACAACCCTACGTTTCCAACGCTCATACATGGCCCGGCGTGCGTCGACCTGCCTGTTCTGCGTGGCCGACGGCATATCTGACCGGTCCGTCGGGATCATACCGATACCTGGGCCATCCCGCCCACCTCGCTGCGGGCCGCCGCTAGTGGTGGGAGATGGCCCGTCTCGGCCGGCTACGTGGCATGCGGTGGTGATGCCCTCAGTCGTCGAGGGCCTGCGGCCTGCCATATTGTCTGGGTTTCTTGGTATAAGTAATCTGCCGGGGAACTTTGCGTGTTTTCCTCGTCTCTCTGCCGAGGCAGGCCACGCCCTTTGTCGCCCACGAGGGATCACCGCGGTATATCCCCCTCCATCCCCCCTGCATTTCTCCCTGGACTAGACAGTATTAACGCAGTACCAGAAGCCCGCAACCTCCCCCAAGCCCACCACTACGATGCCAAAAGTCTTCGGCTACCTAAACACCTCCCGCCTCTCCCCCGACGACTACCTTAGCTCAGCCCGAGGCTTCGGCCGCGAAGGGTTCTCCATGGTCTACTGCCACCGCCTCGGCATGCTCAAGGGGAAAATCACCGAGACGCAGGGCGGGGAGGCGGCGTGGGAGATGCTGGCGGAGCAGAAGTGGTCGCACGAGTCGTTCATCTGCATCTACCAGAAGGAGGGGTCCTCGGCGGTCATCTCGGAGGCTGTCATGCCGCTGCTCAAAAGTGGGCTGGAGTGCGGTGCTGTCTTGGTTACGGTGTTTGAGTGTAAAGGGTGATGGGAGGGCGGCTGGTTGGGCTGGGATGACTGCCGTGTTTGCTACAGTAGCCAAAAGCGTGAATGTTCCTAGATTTCTCAGCAAAAGTCATATCATCCTTCTAGCCCAACCCATCTCCACCTCCCCTCTCACCACGCGGCAAGCCCTGCCGTACAACCGTAGACGCCGCGTCCCGACGCCGACAGGCCTGGCCGCCCGCTTCACAGAACATGCTGATGGACCCCGTGAGCCGATGGAAGCCTTCTAGTTGGCCATCCCAGCACCCGCTTCCGATGGCTTCTGGCTCCCGCAGCCGCCCTGTCGTACTCCCGCCGGCCACGTCCCACGACGTCTCATCTCGCACTAGCAAGTGCCAGGCCCAGAATGTTAACGGAGAGTCTATGTATTACGTACCTGAGTGAGACGACCCACCTCACCTACCTGGATACCTCGAGTGAAGCGACCAGTTCCTGTAAAGCACGCTCAATCACGAACACAGACCGGTGACGATACGCCCAGCACCGGCGAGTGGATCACGACGCGGGCACAGAGCATCGCTCGTCAGTGAACGCCGCGGGAGACCCACGCTAGCGCCCGCCCCGTCAGCCAATCACCAAGGCGGGCCCTTCCCGAGACGGGTAAAGCGGAACGCGCTCTTTCGTACGGGGTCAGCCGCACGGGTGCCAGGGGAGGTGTGTGAATGAAGGGAAGCCGAGTGGCGACGGCTGCTCGTTGCCGCCAGAAGTGCCAAGCACAGACCCCCAGCACACAGTCTCCGCCACTGCTTCCTTCACATCCCAGCAGCAGGGGTCAAGATGAACCAAGACACAAAGGAGGAGAGTACAGTACCGGGCTGGCCAAGAACGAAACATGGCGTCTTTCAGCTCAGCTCACGAAGACCCACGCGCCGGGGATCGACGGGAGCTGCCGGGTCGGCCGGGACTCACGTGACTAATCTTCACAACACCTTCCTAAAGGAGGCGCCCAGAGTCTCCATACAATTATCGCGACCTTAAGAGGCTGAGATTGGGAGTTTCTGTGAGAACTTCTCCGAACCGAGTCTTCTCATAGAGAATCCTTTCTCGGCCCCGGTGTGACACGTCGTAGGCACCAGTTGCAGAGATTGAGTCCGGAGAAAGGCCCAGCCACGCCCGTACCACCCGGACGACGCGCTTTCTCTGCCAGAGGACCAACCTCTTCACAGAAGATACCCCGGCCCGAGCACGTCCCGAGACGCACTCACAATGACCGCCGCGCCAACCCAGACGCGCGATCCCGCGCCCAGCGCGAGTGAGAACACGCCCCTCCTCCGCGACGAGGCCAATGGCTCCAATGGCTCCGCGGAGGCCAACGCCCCGGCCGAGGAGCCGGCGCACGAGGGGATGCCCGAGGTGCTGGCGCGGATGCACATTCTCCTCCCGGCGATCGGTATCGGTGTAAGTCGTGCCTTCTTTTCCAACCCTTCCCCCCCCGCGCTGGTGAGATGGGAGACGGGGAGGACCTGTGGCTGACGGTTCTACGCAGATCTACATGTGCGCCATGGACCAGATGTTGACTGTGGCCTCGTACGCCAAGATCGGGAGCGACCTCAACGCGCTGAACAGTACCAGCTGGATCGCCACGGCGTAAGCCCTCCAACCACCACCTCACACCTCAGCGCCCACTGACACCGCAAGGTACTTCCTCACCCTCACGAGCTTCCAGCCCCTCTACGGCAAGCTCAGCGACATCTTCGGCCGCAAGGAGTGCCTCCTCTTCGCGTACACCGTCTTCGGGCTGGGATGCCTGGGATGCGGGCTCGCGCGCGACATGGTGCAGCTGTGCGTGGCCCGCGCCATCGCCGGCATCGGCGGCGGCGGGATGAACAGCGTCGTGTCCATCCTCATCTCGGATATCGTGCCGCTGAGGGACAGAGGGGTGTGGCAGGGGTATATCAACATCATCTTTGCGTCGGGGACGTCGACGGGGGCGCCGCTGGGTGGACTGCTGGCTGATTCTATCGGGTGGCGGTGGTGAGTCCCTTCTCCCCCGTGGCCTCTCACACAACGTTTCGAGGTTGGAGTTAGGGTTCGTTTGCTTACTCGAACAGGTCGTTCCTCGGCCAGGTCCCTCTCTGCGTCGCAGCCTTCATAGCCGTCCTCGTCTTCCTCGACCTCCCCAAGCCGCCGCACACCCACCTCCGCGAGAAGATCGCCCGCGTCGACTTCCTCGGCGCAGCCCTCCTCGTCCTCGCCGTCATCGCCCTCCTCTCGGGCCTCGACGCCGGCTCAAACCGCGGCTGGTCCGACACCTTCACCGCCACTTCCCTCTCCCTCACCCCCTTCCTCTTCGCCTCTTTCCTCTACGTCGAGCGCTACGTCGCGAGCGAGCCCTTTGCGCCGGGCCACGTCATCTTCGACCGCTCGCTCTTCGCGTGCTATGCGGGCAACTTCTTCGCTGTGGCGGGGCAGACGGCGTGTATCTTCTTCGCGCCCATGTTCTTCCAGGCCGTGCAGGGGATGAGCACCACCAAGTCCGGGGCCATGCTTATCCCGTGCATGGTGTGCGCCGTTGCGGCGTCGCTGGGGGGAGGGTACATCATCCGGCGGACGGGGCGGTACTACTGGATCACGGCGGCGGGATACGTCGTCCTCTTCCTGTCCGCCGTGCCGCTCATGGTCTCCATCTACGCGTGGTCCACCCCCGGCGCGGTGGCGGGCCTAGCGGGGACGGCGCTCGGCGCCGGCTCCGCCATAACCACCACGCTCGTCGCCCTCCTCTCCAACTCGTCCCCCGCCGACACGGCCGTCGTCATCGCGTCGTCCTACCTCTTTCGTTCGCTGGGGTCCTCCATCGGTATCAGCGTCTCCTCCGCAGTCTTGCAGCAGGTTCTCCGCTCCGAGCTGGCGGCGCGCCTGGGCGGAGGGGATGCCGCGAGGGAAATCGAGGAGAGGGTGCGGAAGGATCTCGGGGCCATCAGGGAGCTGCCCGCTGGTGTGGCGAGGGAGGTGAGGGATGGGTATCGGGTTGCGGTTGGGGCGGCGCTGGGGCCCTCGGTTCTGCTTTGCGCGCTGGCGGTTGTGGCGACGTTGTTTATCCGGGAGAAGAGCTTGAGGAAGTAGGGGTTGGGCTTTGGATCCTGGTAGGATGTGGGAATGGAGACGGCGAGCGGAGCTGTAAGCATCGAGACTTCGGATACTTCTTCGATTGATTGGATTACTCGTCAGGTTAAAGCTTTTAATAAATGATGTGGATAGATTGTATAAATCGTATTCAACTGAGCGCCGCAACCAAGTACGAACCAAAAAACAACGCCAATATCCAAGCTACCAGTCCCACCCCATCACTCACCCAAACAAGCCCCTCTCCGTCCCCTTTCTCTCCACATCCTCCATCCCAAAAATCTCCCTCCCCTCACCACCCCCGGCCTCATCCCCAGACGGCACGACCTCCCCAAACAAAAACGCATTCTTCCCCCTGCTCGCGTTCCCCCTCCGCGGCGAACCCGACGGCGACGCGGAGAAGTCGCGAGAGGCCGAGGGGCCAGAGGGCCTGGGCTCGCGCTCAGGCTCGAGCATCCAAGCGAAGGAGGACTGGGCTATCGAGGAGCGGCTTGGGAGGGGGTTCGGGCGGCGGGGCTCTGCTGGGGAGCGGGAGGGGCTGGAAGGGGCTGGGGCTGTTGCGGTGGGCTCTGGCGCCGGTTGTGGGGGGTTGATTTTTTCGTCCGAGAGGGAGAGGGACGAGATGGCGGGGACGGGGTCGGGCACCACAGCGCTGCCGGGTCTCTTGGGGGATCTCCCAGCCCTGGCGCCTGCCTCTGGCTCCACACCCGTTTCCGGCGTCACCTCCATGACTACATCCGCCTCACTATCATTGGCAGCCCGTCCCACACTCTCCGGCTCAGGGATACCAACGGAAGGATCCTCGAGGTAGACCTTGACAAGCTGCATCTTCGACGCCGCAATCTCAATCATCTCCAGGCACTTAGCCCGATCCTCAAAACCCTCTGCCGTAACCGCCTTCAGCCCCAACAGACTCTCCTCCAGCATCCCCGCGAGCAGCCTATTCCGCCTCTCCAGCGCCAGCGCCGCCTCCTCGGGGGCCGCCAGGGACTCCCTCGCCGACCGCGCGGAGTAAGGGCGCGTCTCCTGGAGGTTCTGGACGTTGCGCCGGATCTCACCCACGGCTTCCCTGACGGCTTGGTTGATGCCGAGCTTCTCGCCCCTCTCCCGGACGTTCTTTGCCGCGACCTGTAGGAGGGCCTCCACCCCTCCTGGCTGCTGGATTAGTCTTGCTGGGAGGGACGCCCGCGGGCTCAGGGCCCGAGCGCGGAGGGACTCGAGGGTTCGGGAGCCTGGTACCGTTGGTCGGGCGTCCGGGGTTGGGTCTTCGGAAAGCGCGGCAGATGGGACTCTTCCCGTGTACTTCATAAGAAGCGTCGTCGCCCCCGAGTGACTTAGGTGGTCCTTGAGGTAAAGCGCGTCATCGACAAAGGTGTTGGGGCCGTGAGGAGGCGCGGGAATGGGGTACTTGAGGAGTAGCTGTAGACAGACGGAGTAGTCCCCTTCTAGTACTGCAAATGGATGTCAGTAACCAGTATGAGATACTGTTATGAGGCGACCCTTACACTCCCATCGTATCCGGAGAAGCATCGCCACGCAGATGAGGTCCACAAGCTCGAGACGGGGATCGATGGCGAACAGGGTATCCCAGAAAAGCAGCAGCTCATCAAAAGGGAATTCGCGCCCGAAGAGGAGCCGTATCCAGCGTCTATTCCAAGTGGTTAGGGAACATGCGCGTGAGGGGGTTATTTGCAGAAGAGTGGAAGGCCTCACATTAAGAATATCTGGGGCAACACCTCGATGTTCGTGAGATGGCGTGAGAGCTCCGGGTCGACCTTGTTCAGGCACACCTCGTGTATGAAGCTGCTCTTCTCGACGATGACGGACAACCCGCTATTCTGAGCGTCGGGCGACAGGGTCGGCCCAGCGGCGTCCTTGACCTCGTAAAAGGACGCCGCGCGGTCCATGAGCCTAGAAAACAGCGCAAAGGCGTCATGCTCGACGAAGGAGCGGTCCAGAACCTGTAGCATCAGCCTATCGGACTCATGCGCATCCGTCTCGGTGCCCACGGCATCGTGCTCAACGACGTAAAGGATGGGCGCGAGGAGCTCGTGCATCCCCTGGCGATAACCGCCAACTGACGGGTTGAGCTTGCAGTAGACGAACAGGATGTCGATGATCATCGTCTGGATGTGCTCCTGGTGGTAGAACGGTTCGTCCGGGAGGCGGCGGACGTCCTGCTCGATCTCTGCCCGGATGGTCTCATCATGGCGCGCCGAGTTCCAGGGAGACTGAACCGAGGGCGGTGTCAGGACGCGCGTTCCGAAGCAGTAAGGGGGGTAGGAGAGCAGCTCACGTTGGGGTCATCTGTGAGTGGGTCGCTACTCAGAGAGGCAAGAGTCTCGGGGTGCTTGATGAACTCAAGCAGGTGGTCCCTCGTCTCCGCGTACGAGGTTCTCGCCTCCTCCAGAGAATGAAGCCATGCCGTCGGTGAGACGTCGCCGAACAAGAGGAATATCTACTTCACGCCATTCGCGACGTAAGCTTAGTTCAACCGGTCTCATAGAGCCCCACTGCGACCCAGCTGGGACCAAGAGATGAAGCTCACCTTCCAGCAGAGCGAGCGACAACCCCTGGCGGCGGGGCCGTCGGCGCCGCTGTACCTAACGGCGCGCTGTAGATCGGCGAGGGTAGAGCAGTGCTTCAGGGTTATCTCCCATCTCGGCCTGGGGGGTTGTTAGAAAGAGCTTCCGATGATAGCAGAGGGGGCCAGCGTGGACTCACCGGGCTTCGGTGACGGATGGCATGGCTGGGTCCCGAGATGCGAAGACGTCATGAAGGCGCCGTGCAGCTGGGGTTTCTCGGTCTACGCGCAGACGTCTCGGGCCAACGATGACGTTGAAACTGTGCAAGGGATAATGGTTGGACACTAGGGGTACAATGGCCTTGCGTGCCTGGCATGTACGGGCTTGCGCGCGAGCGACACTTCAGACGGGAGTACCGAGGGGGGTTCGACTCGTGCGTCCTCCCGCCAGGGCCCAGCGGCGTGGATGGCGGGGGAAGTGGGTCCGGCTGGCCCCCAGCGCCAAGTATCAGTGGACCGTCGGATCGGGTTTCGATGCGAACGTACCCCGGCATTGAGGTGCTGGATGGACGATCAATTGATGCCAGATGAAGAGTGACATCATGGCATCGGGAGAGGTCAAGTACGGGAAGATACTGAGCATAGAGCTGAAGGCGGGCAACGCTGGTGTTGAAAGTTCAGGCTGGGTCTGGGCCCCATGCTTGTACCGCCGCCAAAGCAATTAGGCACGGAGTCCCGGCGACTCCCACTAAAAGAGCGTAAACGCCGGGCGCGGCCCACTGAAAAGCGAGACACTCGGCAGCACAAGCAGCAGCTCCGGCGACTTTCTTCGCCGCCTGACGTGACGCTTCATCTGATTTCTCACTCACCAACCCGACCCTTCTCACATACAACTCACCTCCAACTGGGACTCATACTTCTCTTAGCATACATCATCTTCCAAGGGGGCCAGGCTGCCAATCGCCATCCACAACCCTTGACCGATCATCCCCCACCACGTGGATCCGTGGTAAATCACCCCGCGACTCCCAAGCGACGCTCACCCTCCCCGCCTCACCCATGTCGAACAATGCAAACCTGCTCGCCGACCTGGACGGCTTCTACAGAGGCTCAGACGGCCTAGCCTCCCCAACCCAGCAGCAAGCGCAGCCGCCTCAGCCCTCCCAAGCCCCACTGTCCCAACCTCAGGCCGGGTTCCAACCCGCCAGCGGCCCATCCGGATTCGGCCAGGGAGCTCCAGCCGCAACAGGGGACGACTTTCTCGACGGTTTCGACGATGATTGGGGCGGCTTCGAGACCGCCGAGCCGGCGGCCCCCAGCCTCACGGTGCCCAAGCCCTTCAACGTGGCCCCGGTAACGAGCCCCGTCCCGGCCCCATCAGACCCCTTCGAGAGCTTCACCGTCGCCAGACCCTCGCCCACCCCGGCCGCAACCACGCAGGCGAACCCGCCGAGTGCGCCGAAGAGCGGCAAGGAAGATGACTTCGTCAAGAGGAACAAGCCTGTTCGCGTGCCAACCTTTAACCTCATGTCCAACAACCTTGTAGACCTCTCCCCACAGGCGCCATCCGAGTCCTCGTCTAAGAAGCCGCCACGGAAATCAGGCCCAAGAGATCCCAATGTTCTCTTTGACGCCGACGACCTTGATGAGGAGGACGAGGAGGACGACGACTTCGGGGATTTCGAGGGCGCGGACCCCTGGGAAGGCACTGCGGCTTCCCACCCGGCGCCACAGGCCAAGCCCACCACTTCCCCGTCCGCGGACCTGTTGGCGCTCGACGAGCCACTTCCTACCCCAAGGGCAAGCACGCAGAATACACTGACGAGGCCCACCTCGCTACTAACGGACCCGAGTACCATGCCCACATCCCCGTATCCATCCGCCGCGCCACCCTCGCCTTTCCAGCAGCGCAACCCCTTCCCGGGCCTCGCCGTCTCAACATCCCAGGTACAAGACCTCAAGAAGACCGAGGAACCCCCTAGCGCATCTCCCATAACATCTTGGCCGGTGTTCGAGGGCGACGGCGGCTCCGCAAAGATGCCGGCGAAGGAAGATTGGCCACCCTTTGAAGACTTCACGCCAGACTACTCTATCCAGGTGGCACCGGCGGTCAGACCAGCCAAGGCAGAAGAACCCGAAAACTGGGACTGGGACGAAATAGACGCCCCCTCCACCACGAGCCAGCAACTCCCTTCGCTATCCCCCCGAGACGACTACGACGACAAGGAGCCCCCGCCCACCAACATCCCACCCCCATCAATCCTCATGACCATCCTCCCCGAGCTTTTCACTCTCGCCGACCCCGTCCTCAAGCCCACGGCCGGCCACTCCCCTGCCGCGCGCAAGAAGCTCCTCTCCTCGCCCGCAACCGTCTCGTTCCTCCGCGCCTACCTCCTCATCGCCACCGTCGCGGCGCGCATCCTCGCCGGCCGCAAGCTCCGCTGGAACCGCGACCGCCTCCTCGCGCAGAACATGACCGTCTCCGCCGCGGGGGCGAAGGGCATGAAGCTTGCGGGGTTGGACAAGGCGGAGGCGGGGAGAGAGGACAGGGAGGCGGCGGATGTGGTGGCGGCGTGGAGGGGGCACGTTGGGAGGGTGAGGTCTGCCGTTGCGGGCGCCAACGCGGCGATTTCCGAGGATGGAGGCCAGCCGCTTAGGGTTCCCGAGATTGGAGAGTCGATGCGCGTTAGTACGGTCAAGGTCGCGCCCTCTGCGCCGAAGCAGTGCGTTGTGTGCGGGCTAAAGAGGGAGGAGAGGGTCGCCAAAGTGGACTTTGAGGTCGAGGATAGCTTTGGAGAGTGGTGGGTCGAGCACTGGGGCCACAGGGCGTGTCGGAACTTTTGGAAGGAGCACGAGCTGCGGCTGCGGCAGAGGTAGGGGGAGGGATGAGCTGGGCTATGAGGAGTCGCGCGAGTGGCCAGGAAATCGCCGCTCTTTCCGTCATGAAGTTCAGAGAAGGCGCGATGGGTGAGCTTCTGATGGGTTGGAGCAAAGTACGAGCCGGCGTTGGGAAGTCGCGACGGCGGCAGGGCGTGAGACGTGAGCCACGGAAGGTACGATTGTAGATTAAAGCTAGCCATGGTTCCTCTTACGTCAATGTGTTGGATGTTACTCAGGTGTATGTATCACTTGTCGATTGTCAGAAGGAAGACCTTGATACGCGCTGCCCGAGAGAATGGACAGTCAAGAGGGGAGAGACTGGAGAGGCCTTCCAGGTAATAAGTCCTGTCTAGCTGCGCCGCCTCCCTACGTGGCACTGCGTCTCTGGTCCTGACGGTCTTGGAAGCGGGTTGGCGCTTAGCGTCTCCGCCACCCACAGTGGCCTGGACCAACGATAGACGTCAACTCCGCCCTCGGCGAAGGTAGTGTCTTTCACACATCAGCTCGATAGTCCAGCGGAAGCCCCATGTTCGTGGATCCTCAACCGCAGACGGCTTGACAGGGTATATCCTATCGAATATATGGGCAGTACTCGGCCAAAAGTGCTACAGCCAGAGGGAACTCATCCTGCCGAATCCTTCTCCTCCTGATCTCCTGCGCCTTCGAGCCAGTCCTTGCGCACAGCCCCTGGGGGACAGATAGTTCGTTCACGGTGCCTCATCTCGCGCTGCTGCTGCCACGGGGAGCGCTCGAAGGTGTTGGTCCTGAACATGTGCCACTTCCCGTTTCGAGAGTCCCGGAACTGGCCCAGGAAATGGTAGCTGCGAATAGCCACGGAGTATTTACCCTCTTCTGTCCGCGCTGGAGCCTTCTGGGAGACTCCAAGCGTGTAGTCAGTCAGACACCAGGAGCAAAACCCTGACGAGACGCGTGGTGATAGCCGGGTCGACGTTGACGCGTCGTCATCCCCGAGGTCGACGCGACGAGCATCCAAAGGCCACGGGCTCTTGAAAGTTACAAGGTGACAGTAGAGGTAGTATCCTGTCGTGTCGAGGCACCTATGGAGCTCTATGTGATCCGGGATCCTGGCCGTGTGCGTGGCGAGCAGGACAAGCTGGGATCAAACGATCCTGCCTGTATACTTCGTGATCCATTCGGCAAGTTCCCCGCGCTTCCAGACGCGTACAGTCTCCACATTGAGGGCTGGGAAGAGTAGGCCGGTGGGTGGTCCGTAGAGGTGACGGTTCATGACGAGGCGTTCGTGGCAGTAACCGAGCGGAATGCGCGCATCAAATGAATCGTGTTCCAGGTCTTGTAATCACGGCAAGAGCGCCGCTTTATCACACAGTTGCGAATAATCCGCCGGGCCGGGGAGAGGGAAGAAGGCGTGCGCCTTCAAGCCGGAGAGGCAGAAGTAGTACGACGACGCGAGGTCGCGCTCGAGGCGGAGCAGCAGGTTTTCGGTCTCCTGCCGCATATCCGCGTCCGGGGGATACCGCATGGTGTGGTGGGCGTCTCCGTGGAGGAAGTTGAAAAGTGCTATGCACGAGAGGGACAGGGCCAGCCTGTCCGCCACGGGCATGTGCCTGGCGAACTCAAGGATGACATCGCAGGGCAGCCCAAGAAGAGCAGACTGGTGATTAGAAGGTCGAGAACGCAAGGAGTACCGGGAACGCCGGAGGAGCGATGCCAGTTCTCTGCGGAGGCCTAGTAATCACTGGGAAGTGCATCTTCCATGGCGAGTCGAGGATCGTGGAATTGCCGATCTGATGGAAGGAGGTACGGGGCGCAGGCCGGAGCGGACTACATGATTCGTATCCGACATGAATATGTTAGTTGAAGAATCTAAGATTGGCGGGGTGAATTTCGATGGTAGGTTGCGTCAGAACGGCCATGAGACTTTATGAAAACCTACAATGTCGTCTGAGGCCGCCTTCGCTCGTGATGTTTACTTGAGTTTGAATCTCTCATCATGAAGGTTACATGCTTCAGCGTACAGTATACGGCTGTCCGCCGATATGCAATAACAAACACCACAAAACCACTGAGTAAAAACCAAAGTTATAGAGTTCGGAATTGGCGCGAAGGCTTCGTTGTTCCTCGAATTGCTCTGTTCAATGTTATTTGGCGAGCTTGTCTGTCGGCGCTAAAAGTGAAGATCGCCGCGCTGCGAGAAGGGTGGGGCCGAAGCCTGTGCGCAGTGGAGACGCAGGCGGCCCCTCAGGCGGCTACCGAGCCGGAGCAACCTGCTGCGGCTCTCTCCTCTCTGGGTGGATAATAGCAGACCTCACCTTCCCCGTCACGTAGGTCTGGGCCTGGGGACCCGCGTGTATCAGTACTTCCCGGTCCAGCCAGCAACAGCGTGGAAGGCCCCGCAGGGCACTGATAATGGTGGTCGAGCACCCCCAGCATGGTGCGTTTGGCTGCGGCAGGTAGTTGTACCTAGCGCTCGGCGCTCTTGCCCCGCCTTCCGCGTGGGCGAATCACCTCGACCCGACCGTTCCTTCCCCTCTTACTTGGCCAGACCGAGCAGATGTACCGATACATTGCCGTGCTCGTGCTGCTCCAGCCCGATTTGCCCTCCCAGGCCCCCTCTGGAAGCTGTGTCATTTCACCACTCCTGTGCACCTGCTCGTCTCAAGATTGCCGTGGAAGGAAGTATCCTCACGTCTGACTAGACCCTCCTACCTCGCGTTTTCACCTCGCACCTCCCTCGAGCCATCACATTCCTCCTCCTCACCCCTCTATCCCCCCGCGCTCACCATCCATCATCCCCTCATCAACCTTGACCGTTGGCAACGTCTCTGACCCAACTTCTCTCTTCCCCCATCCACCACCACTCAACTCCATCACTCCATCACTTTCGCCATCACGCACCTCCCTTTCTCCTCCGTTTACCGTCCCACATCGGACTCCCGCCCCTCCTCGGCCACCGGAGACGTCTGCTCTCTATTCCTGGCCTCGCCCCGGGACTCCACACCCTTTTCCCCATCGGAACAGTAACCACGCCAACGCCACCCAACCAAGAGCGAACCCCAACCTCGCCTCTTTCCAGCCTTGCAAGCAAAGGGTCAGGTTGTCGCGCCGTCGTGGATCGAGAAAATCGACTGTCCTGAAACGACGCTGTCCGTCTGCAACCGCAGCCGCCATCCCCCATCCAGAGCTTCCCGGTTCTCCTCTCCACGCTTCGCCCGCCGACGACCCCGCCATTTTCCCACCCTTGTCCCACCGCCGCCGAAACTATCCACCCACACCTCGACAAATCCGGAAAGGCGACCTAAGGAAAATCCGACGAAGGGCAGAAAAAATAACAAAATTATCCCCCTTCACCCCGCCTCCAACCTCCACTTGCATAAGCTCTCGGGGAATACCAGCAGCTTGATTGAATTATCAAAGGTATGTGCATATTGTTGCATGCACTTTTGCAGTTTTCCCTGCTTTTGAGCTTCCTTCCCCCTGTCAGGTCCGAAAGCGGCACCTGCCTGGCACCTTCCCCCACAGCTGCTCCTTCCTCGAGTTGCCCGCCCCTCGTCGCGCCCGCATTGCTACGCCTGATTGAACCGTCGGCTCGCAGAACTCCCCATTCACAACGAGTCAAATGGAATGACAATAAGGACCGTCGATATGCTAACATGACTTGCCGTCGAACCTAGCAGTTGAACTTCTCCCTTCCTTCTCCGCCACCTCTCAACCTCACCTCGCATCCACCGCACCTCGACCTCTTGAGGTTACTCCCATCTTCACTTCCATCCTTCTTCTCCGATTCCCGATACCAACATCACAATGGCCACCATTTCGGACACCATCCCCTCCAACGGGCTCGACATGGACATGGACCCCATGGACACCAAGATGCACGATGAGCCTCTTCTTGGCCCTGATGGCGAGCCCGCCCCGAAGACGGACGAGGAATACGCCCAGGCCCAACTTACTCTGCGCGCTATCGTTTCCTCCAAGGAAGCCGGCGTCATCATCGGCAAGGGCGGAAAGAACGTTGCGGACCTCCGCGACGAGACCGGCGTCAAGGCCGGCGTCAGCAAGGTGGTCCAGGGCGTCCACGACCGAGTACTGACCATCACAGGAGGGTGTGAGGCCATTGCCGGCGCGTACGCCATTGTGGCCACTGCTCTTGTCGAGGGTGCGCCTACTATGGGTATGGGCGGCGTGGTCCAGAACAACGGCACACACCGTAAGTTGGCGCTTCCGTCCTTTCCGGCCACCGGGTCGCTAACGGCACCCACAGCCATCAAGCTCCTCATCTCCCACAACCAGATGGGCACCATCATCGGCAGGCAGGGCCTCAAGATCAAGCACATCCAAGATGTGTCGGGTGTCCGCATGGTTGCGCAAAAGGAAATGCTACCCCAGTCTACCGAGCGAATCGTCGAGGTCCAGGGAACCCCCGAGGGTATCAAGCAGGCTATCTGGGAGATTTGCAAATGCCTCGTCGACGACTGGCAGCGCGGCACGGGCACTGTGCTGTACAACCCCGCAGTTCGTACGCAGACGGGAGGCGCTGGTGGCTACGCCGGCGGCAGCGGCTACGGTGCGGGCAGTGTTGGCGGTCGGAGCGACTACGGTGGCTCTCGAGTTACGCGAACAGGTAATGGCACCGATTTCAGCAACGGTAGCCCGCGCTCGTTTAACCGGCGTTCTGATTCTGATGCAGCCTCGCGTGGGCCCCCCACGCACGACGAGAACGGTGAGGAGATTCAGACTCAGAACATCAGCATCCCGGCCGACATGGTCGGGTGCATCATTGGCCGTGCTGGCAGCAAGATTAGCGAGATTCGCAAGGTGTCGGGCGCGCGCATCTCGATTGCGAAGGTAAGCGATCCGGCACTTGAGTCGTCAATCGATTTGCTAACGTCGTCCACAGGCTCCCCATGACGAGACGGGCGAGCGGATGTTCACCATCATGGGCTCGGCCAAGGCCAACGAGTCGGCTCTCTTCCTCCTCTACGAGAACCTCGAGGCCGAGAAGATGCGACGCAGCCAGGTTCCCCCGCCCGAGTAGAGGGGTCTTCCCGGATGCGTTTTGCGCCGCTCTTGCCGATGTTCCCCGATAAGGATTCTTAGTCTACGATGTATTCCCTGCGCGCTCTTCTTTGTCTGGTTTCACACTGCCTTTTTTTCGACACGGGGTCGGATATGCCAGGCGTCCTCGTCTCAGACCTTCCCCAGATCTGGCTTGCCGCGAGGCTTCATGTGCGAGTACAGGGAATAGGGAAGCCTGTACCGCGATCAGGCGCGCGCACGTTTTTATTCCTAATATTGCGTCAATTTGTTCTCCGCCGCACTTCTTTTACGACCGTATCTCAGAATCACCACAACTCTCCTTCCCGACTCTTTCGCGTTTCTCCTCCATTTGCCTTAACTCACATCAAACGACTCCGACATTAACCCTCGACCGACGAAGAACAAAAAGGCAGGACATCGTTTCGAAACGCCGATGTACTCTCTCCTTGGACGCTTACTCCTTACGTTTATGTCTCTGTTTCAACGAAGAACTTTTCGGCTCTCACCTCGACCGCGTTTCGTCCAACTCCTGAAGTGGACGTGGACTGAGACGTGGTTTGGTAGGGCAGGGAGAGGCTTATGATATCCGCATAGTTGGTTTTGTTTCTTTCCGAGAAGGGGCGATACGTCGTTCCCGATATCACGATGGCTCGAACGGTCGCTGTTTCTCGGACGGCGCAGGCGAAATGAGGCCGGGCAATGATATGGCGTATGTGGCCGAGGGTGTCACGGTTGATTTTGCGTTGGATGGGGTGGACTTGGCAGCTTGCAATTTTGTTACACCCCGTATGCTTTATACCTTGCTCATGCACGCGAACGAGACATTATCCTGGCCACGGCTCCCGCGACCGCACATCACTCGTTCCTCCCCGATGGCCACTTGGCCTGGTTAACCTTGCTCCTACTGTTTCATGCGTACCTTTACCTCGGATACTTGCTTGGAGCATGGGTAGGAGAGCGCTCGGCGCGGACCAAAAGATGACGATAAATATCATTACGTGTTTTCACGATGAATGCGGCTTGCCCGGTTGATGTCCGCGAAGTGATGGTGAACGTGTCTGGTACGAAGTAATTAACGGAAGTGCGCAAGGATCGCCCCGCCCCCACAGTGATGAGGTACCAGGGACATACGAGGCACCTAAGTTTCCTGACCCATCTGGTAAAGGTACTTCCGGGTCGCCAAGAATTAGACTCGGCACTCGACAATTGCATGCAATTGAAGCCAGCTTGTCATCTAACTCCACCGGACTTTACGCTCGACTTCGGGACTCGATATAAGCTCCCGCTCTAATCTTTGAATTTCTTGATCGTTCTCTACACTCTTTTACCTCGTGCGTACACACCGTTCCTTTCTCCTTGTTTCCTCGGGTTATACACCTGCTCGTGACGACGCGACAGCACCGACAGACGCGCGCACTGTTCGACGGACACTTTCGCCTCCAGTAACGACATCCTCGACACCATCTTGCCCCCTGCGAGGCAGAGGGGTTGACTTATTGGGAGATGGCGCGTACAAAGCAGGCAGCGCCCGTGAGGAGGGAGGTCTCAGAGGAGTACTTTTCGCGCGAGTCGCGGCCGCGCAAGGGCGTGAATGGGGCCGCGAGCCCCGGGGAGAGGGAGGTCGAGGCGCCGGCGGAGAAGAAGGAGGCGGGGTTGATGGAGGTTGCGATTGCTGTTGGGGGGATATATGCTAGCTTGTGAGTTTCTCCCTATCAATGCGGGACGGGGAGGGCACTGGGAGGGGGAGAGAGTGGCTAGAACATGGAACTGACTTGCGCGCGCAGCTTGACGTGGGGCTACCTCCAGGAGAAGCTCACGACGACGCCCTACGGCCCCGCCGACGACCCAGAGGTCTTCAAGTTCCCCGTCTTCCTCAACACAATCCAGTCCGCCTTCGCCGCGACAACGGGCCTCTTCTACCTCCTCCTTAGCACCCCCCGCGGCAAGCCCACGCCCCCCGTCATCCCCAGCCGGGGCATCCTCTTCCCCCTCGCCCTCGTGGCCGTCACGTCCTCCCTCGCCTCCCCCTTCGGCTACGCCTCGCTCTCGCACATCGATTACATTACCTTCTTGCTGGCGAAGAGCTGCAAGCTGCTGCCCGTGATGTTCCTGCACGTCACGCTGTTCAGGAGGAGCTACCCGCTTTACAAGTACCTCGTCGTCGCGGCCGTGACGGCTGGCGTCGCGGTCTTTACGCTCCACGGCGGGAAGCGGCACGCGGGCGCGAGCGCCGTGCACACCGAGCGCGACGCCACCTGGGGCCTGCTCCTCCTGGGTGTGAACCTCCTCTTCGACGGGTTGACAAACAGCACGCAGGACCACGTCTTCCGCGCCTTCGCGCCGTACTCGGGCCCGCAGATGATGGTCGCGAACAACGTGATGGGCACGCTGGTGACGGGGGGGTACCTCGTTCTGAGCCCGTGGTTGGCGGGGACGGGGGTCGGGAGGTGGTTGGGCGTTGATGTTGGGGCCGGGGGCGCGGGAGAGCTGGGGGCTGCGCTTGAGTTTATGGGGAGGTATCCGAGCGTGTGGAGGGATGTGCTAGGGTTCGCTGCGTGCGGTGCCGTCGGGCAGGTGTTTATCTGTGAGTCTCACCCTTTTTTCCCCTTACCCCTTACCCCTTACCTCCTTAACCCCCTACCGCCCTCCTCTGTCCACCGAATTCCATTCTAGTCTGGTAGAATGAGAGAGCTAACAGCAGCAGTCTACACCCTCGCAACCTTCTCCTCCGTCCTCCTCGTGACGGTAACTGTCACCCGCAAGATGTTCACAATGATGCTCTCCGTCGTCGCCTTCGGTCACCGCCTCTCGGGCATGCAGTGGCTGGGCGTCGGGCTCGTCTTCGGCGGCATCGGCGCCGAGGCGGCGATTGCGAGGCGGGAGAAGATGGCGAAGGAGGCGGCCAAGCAGACCAAGACGAAGTGATTCCCTCTTGTCCGTCAGCCTATCTCCCTGTCTGTGTGGGGATGGGCCGGTCGGTGTGGATTAGGGGGTTTCGGTGGTTGGGGGGGCGTAAGATGTAAGATGTTGGGACGTTGTTGGTATATTTCTATATAGCTTTGCAGGCGTTCGGAAGAAAAGGAATAGAAGAAGAAAAAGGTCTCTCTTTCGACAAGAACTTCCTTTCCCGTCGCGCTCGCCCTCCTCCACAGTCTCCTAGTCATCGTCCTTTACGATCTCCTGGTCGTCGTCCTCAGCATGCACGATGACGACGGGACGAGCCGTGAACCCCACCGTATCAGCATAACCCCGACGAGGATAGACGATAGGGGTCTACGGCCCGGCCTCTATTGCTTCCTCCATCACCGTTTCCGCCGTCAATGCCGGACACCCTGAGGGATTTCGAGCAAACTGGAGAGCCGCGGGGCCGACGTGCGCGCCATCTCGGGTGCCTGATGGAATATTCGAGGCGAACTGCTCGTACATGTCTACAGCATAGTCTCTTGTTTAGACCGGCCTGGTCGAGTGCGAACGGCTTAGACGAAACACATAGGATATCATTCCAACTATCCAACAAAAAGAGAGCCACACAATGAAGCCTGCTCCACCATAAAACGCCCAAGGCTCTAGAAAAGACACACAGCAAAATGGATACTCCGGGTCGCCGCCTTCCTCCAAACACCCCTCACTTCCCTTCCCCAACACCCATCCTTATCCCAGGTTGCCATAACCACCTGCACCTTTCTCCCCCCCGGGTGTTTTCCATATGTTTTTTTGTTCCACCCACTCATACCAAAATCGACAAATGAAACCAAGTGAGTTAAGCGATAGATATGCCGCGTGGCCCGCGTTGCTCGTCCGGGTATCCTCATTCCCCCTTATTTCCCCCTGACCCCGGTAAAAATAATTGCGGGACCCCCCAGCATGGCAATAGCGCCCCAAACTCCGTGGTGACCATAACCCCACGTCCAAGGCCGGAACGACGGTCCCACCGAGACGCTATAACAGCTCGTCAATAGACCTAACAATAGGCGCCTCCCCCTTCGTAGGCGGACTCCGCGGGTCCGCGACCTGAGGTGGCCTCCCAAACGGAATAAACGGATCCCGCGGGAAAACCGACGACCGAGGCGAGAACAGCTCCTCCGCCGGCGCGGGCTGGCCCCCGACGAAGCTCATCCCCGCCACCTCCCCGACGCCCTCCCGCAGCGGGTTGCTCATCATCTCCTCCTCGCGGGGCGACATTAGCGCCGACTCGTCGACGAAGGACCTTTTCAGGGTTATGGTCCGCTCCTTGGGCTCGTCCCTGGGCTTGTCCTTCGGTGCGAGGTGCGCGTCCATGGACTGTGAGAAGGAGAGGCTCGAGAAGCCAAACGAGCTGTGGGACTCGAAACTGAGGGGCGCGAAGCCGGGTGTCGGCGGGGGTCGCGAGTTATCCATTGGCCTGAGGCCAAAGTCGAGCGTCTTCGGCTGCGGCGGCGCCAGGCTCGGTGCCGCTCTCTTATCCGACCTCGGCTCTTCCTTCGAGGATCTTGATTCTTCCCTCGGCGGAGGCATCTTGATATCTTCAGGGTCGAAGCGCCCGAGCTTCCTGCGGTCATTCTCGTCCTCGGGCTCTTTCCACGAGAAAGTCGACGGCGCAGACGACGGCCCGGGGGACACGCCCCGGCTGCTCCCGGGCGTCAAGTTGCCCCTGTGCCTTCCGGAGCACCCGCTCCCAGGCGACAGCCTCTTCCCCTCCTCGTCCCCATTCGGTAGCGGCGCCGTCATCGGCGGCCTCGACTTGGACGGCTGCAGTTCAATATTATCCGCAGACAGCGTCAGACGGTGTTTCGAGGAACTCCTTCCGGACCGCTGCCGGAGTGCGGACCCCGGGCTCGACTTCTTCGACATCTCCTTCTGGAAGTCCTGTAGGCAGTACATGAGCCGCATGTTGGGGCTTATCCACTTGCTCTTGGACTGCGCGGCGTAGTACGCGTCGTTGACGCTGAGCTCGGGGTTCTGGTAGAGGCCGTAGGCGATGATGAGGCTGGCGGAGCGGCTGGCGCCCTGCTGGCAGTGGATGAGCACCGTCTTGCCGTCCCTTACCGTCGCGTCGACCTTTTCGCATAGGGACATCAGGTCCACTGAGATGTCGGTGTTGTGGTCCCACGGCATGTGTATGTACTCGGGCTGCTTGGGCGGGAACGTCGCCTTGGGAGTGGTCGGCGTCGTCTCGCCCATGAGCTCGTCCGGCGTCGGAGGGGGGAACTCGAATGCTGTCCTAAAGCTGGCGTTCGTGAGCGCCGTGTCGGGAACGGGGCTGTCATCAGCGGGCTTCGGCTCCTCCTTGGAAACCACCGACAAGGCAGTAAAGGGGTTCTGGACCTCCCGCGCGACGTTAATCACGAGGTCAAACCTCGCCGCCTCCTCCGCGGTCGGCTCCAAGTAGAGGAACACGTCATCGTAGATGGCAACCGGACCGTTGGGGTAGCCCGGCGACTTCTGGTCCTCGTTGTGCTCGCTCTCGTCCTTCAGCCCCATCATGTCAATCGCACCACGGTCAGCAACCTGCGTCCTGATGGGCGAGTCCTCCTCGGCGATGGAGCATTCCATCGGCCCTCCGATGCTCAGTTTCGTCGGCCGTAGGATCTCGGACAGTCCGTTCTCGTTGCGCTCCAGGACCTGGGGGAAGCCCATGCCGCCCGGGGGCCCGAACGTAGACGACTTCAACCCCGAGAGCATGTGCGGTGTGGAGGCCGAGTGCTTGAGAGCGCGCCTCTGTAATATCGGGGGCATGGCCGGCGAGCTTGGCACCTGTAGGCTGGTGTTCCTCATGGCCAGATCCGACGTGTTGGTCCGGAGGCTGAGCTGGCTCGGCCGCTTCTTCATGGGGGGGATCATGGGCTTTATGAAGGTCGCCGAGGGGGACGCGGGCTTCGAGGAGAGGTTGGATGCGACCGATGGTGGCTGAATCGAGAGGCCCTTCATGTTGCGGGGGCGCCGCAGCGACGGTGAAGTCATTGGCCGTTCGATGCTGGTGTTGCTGTTGCTGTAGTCCGTCACGGTTAGACTCGAGAGTGTCGAGGGTAGGCCACCGAAGCTGGGGCCGGGGAACGACGAGAGCGGCATGAGGTTGACGGGGGAATCCGGCGACGAGGACGGAGACGGATCGGACAGAGGCGAAGAGTCCGCCGTCGAGAGGGTCGTGGTGGGCGACGAGTCTGCCGACTCCGAGGCCTGCGTGGAGGTGCTCTCATGGTGCCTGTGTATCGCGTCCGGCGACATCGTGCCGGGTCGCAGCGCCTGTTGTTGAACGTGTGTCGGTTTCGACAGGGGGCCGCAGGCGGGCTCGACGGTCATGAGCTTCGGGTCGACTACCGTGACCGTGTCCCTGTCTGCCATGGTCTCGGCGTCCAGGTCGAACACTGACATGAAAGAGGGGATCTGGTCCTCGAAGTATCTCCGAGCAGCAGCAGACGGCATGTTTCCTTTGCAGGGCGACGATGCCGGCGTGGTCGAGCGACACGGAGAGGGACGGTGTTGGAGCTCTCGCTGGCGATGGCAGGCCCTCTTCGCGTTCGGGGAGAGGGCGGAAAATTTTGAAAAGGTTATTGGCGAGAGGCGGCCTGTAAGATGGTGGGACGGCGTCTCGAGTCGACTGGAGCCGGAGGGGGGATTATATTACGAAAACGCGGAAAGGTCGAATTATACACAAATGGTAGATATTAAAAGAGAAACAATCGCGTTGTGCGCTGAAACAGCGGGGAACAAAAGAAAGCGTCGAGGGCGTTGGACGGTCGATTACGACGATGTGCGGACAGCGCTGCTGAATCCTGGTTTGTCGCCAGAGAGTGTACCCGTCCGTGGTTCCTCGAGGCCGGGAAAGAACAAGTGAGGGGAAAGCGTGACGAGTCAGAAGGGCTCTCGACTCGGGGGCGCTTGAACCGGCGTCTTCGAAGGGATGCGGCTTCCTGCCTCTCGTTCGCTTTGTCGTTTCGTCGGTCGTCGAGCAAGGCCTCCGGTTCGAGGACTGGGGCGAGAAGCGGGAGAAAAAGGCGGGGGGATGGGAGAAGGAGAAGGGAAAAAAGAACTAGGTTTAGTAGAGGCCGGCGAGAACTAGCACATGATGTACCGGTGAATAGCTGGCAGCGACGTGATGTAAAGGACCATCCTCTCCTGGGGACGGGAAACAAATCGCAGTCGCGGTAAGAAGGGAGGGGGACCCGAGGATGGGAGGAATGTGTGGGCGGCGCTTAGTTTTTGTTCGGCGGCAGTGGAAGGGGAAGGGTGAGGATACAAGGCAGAGCGAAGTGGTCGCTGGGGAAAGGGCTCGGGGGGACCAATGACAACAGGCTGCCGGGGGACGGTTGCGTGCCGCAGGATCCAAGTTGAGGACTGGGGTTGGCGAGAGGAAGAACGGCCGCGAGGGGAGACCTGAGAATTGACCAACGAGACTGCTGCGGGTGGCGGAGGGACCAGGGGGGGGGAAGGAGAGGGGGCGGGGGGGGGGGGGGGG